>WSXT02017942.1:0-14282 GCA_011762715.2 Neuroterus valhalla
GGTATCACTGGCCGCTGTGTGAACATTAATGAACCGTGCTTACGCAGCGTTCAGTCGTGTTTCGAGATTTTTTTTCCCAGCAAACATCAACCATTGGTGTTTGGGTTCCTCCGTGTACCAGATACAAAAAAAAATGTTTGAAAAAAATTCTTATTTAAAAAAGATATTCAAAATTTGATAAATATAAAAGAAAGGATATTCAAATTCATTTGTAATCATGAAAAATAAAACTCATGTTTTATTTTGCATCATCTGAGCAAGCAGTTCCCGATCGAGGTATATGGAATGATATATCATATATTTAAAATAGTAGACGTTTTGGACAAATATAAATCGAATGAAAGGTAAATAAAGTAAATATAAGTCATGTGATGAGAATGTATTCGTTGAAGCCGAAGAAGCTTTAACAAAAAATAATTCCCGTAATCATCAAATTAGAGCAGCTGACGTTTTTTTTCAGTCTCAAAAGATTCAAACGCAAATGTAGGGGAGTAAAAAAGACTGAGCGCGAAGCGCAAGGTACGTTCAGTATCAAGTGCAAAGCGCGAGATTCGACAGACGCGCGCCTTCAGCGCGCCCAAACTTGCGGGCGAAATGATTTCCGTGCGGAGTGCGCAACGAAAGTGTGCTTGCTGGGCGGGCCGATTTTTCAATTTGAAAAATACTATAATTTTGACAAATTTTTTTTCCATCGAAAAAATTTTTTGGTCCAAGTATCACGACAAGCTGTGTATTTGAATGCCAAATCTTGAAAAAAATTGTCCCAATAATCATTTTCAAATGCCCCAACTTCTCGTAACGAGAAGGTATTGGTTTTATGTTGGTGTTGGTATGTTGTCTTCGTACATGTCGTCGTCTGTATGCCGCATAACTTTTGAAAGACTAATCTGATTGGATTGCCCCGTCACACACGTTTTGAGGAACCAAAAAGGAAGGTTGAGTTCGTTAGTCAATTCTTTTTTACCAACGGTTATGGTTTAATCCATAGAAATACGATTCTCAAAAATTTTATCGTCCGATGAACCTATGAGATACGGTAAAAAGATATTGAACAAAAATTGTTTATCCAGAAAAGTTCTACAAATTTATTCCCTTCAATTTTTCAATGCGACACGTCGTTTTCGTTTTATTGGCAAACAATGTGTACGAACAAAAGTATAAAGATCTATAAATTGTTAATCAACCATTTTTTGATAGCACGTGCGGTTTTCGCTCTATTGACAAAAATATTATTAAAAGAAAAAAACATTTTGTGGACAAACTACGAGTAAGAAAAAATAATGTTGTAACAAATTTGTTCAATCTAAACAATGCACAAATTTTTTTAAACTGATTCCTCATAAGGCGCATTGTTTTTGTTTCAATAGTAAAAAACAACATTTCAAACAGAAAAGTCAAGTTTCCAGCAAAACTGTCCAAAATACAAAGGAAAATTAGGGAAAAAATTGCTTATTTTAAAAAGATATCCAAATTTTGATGATTGTAATAACTAGACTATCAAAATTTGTTTGTTTCAATATTAATGCTCATCATGAATTGTAATACCAAATGAAATATTGAATATAATCATGAAAAATAAAATTTTTGCTCTGTTTTTCATCATCTAAACAAGCAGTCGCAGATCGAGGTATATGAATTCATGTGTGAAATATTTAATGTATCAAATGTCTTGAATTAAATCGAGTGCGAAGCTCGAGACACGCGTTGAGAATGTGTTCGTTCTAGCTGAAGAATATTTTCTGATAGATAATTTACAATCATCAAATAACAGCAGCTGACGTGTTGCTTATCAATTCCAAAATATCTATAAACAAATGAAGGGTAGTACAAAACCAATTCGACAGACGCGCGCCCTAGGCGCGATCAAATTGTAAGCAAAGAAATTTCACTTCTCCTAAGTATAATTTTCATGGCATAAACCATAAATATTGGCGTAGAAGGATGACTCACGAACTTCACCTGTGTTTTCAGACGAAAAGATAGTGGTAAAGGGAATTAAAATCCAATGATTCCTTGGAAAGTGATTGTGCTTAACCAGAATACAGACAGACATTATCATGAAAACTTTTTTTTCTGACTTAGGAGGTCTCGAAACCAAAAGCATCAAAATTCACAAGAATCTTATTCGTTGCGTCATAAATTATGAGAATTGGGATCAAACATTTAGAGGGCGCAACTGGCGTGAAGAGTTTTACAAGCTGACTACCTTGTCCCCGTGGAAAATAAGTGAGCGTACGGATGCAGAACGACCTTAGCGCATGGACTCAGTCAGTCTAGTAGGCAAGAGAGGGGATAACGCATTTCTACGGACTGAGTTGGTTGGACAGACCCTAGTTTTAAAATCACTTTTCCAATCAACTCGGCCCGTAGAAACGCGTTATCCCCCCTCTTGCCTACTAGACTGACTGAGTCCCCGCCCTAAGTCTTTCTGCAATCCGTACGCTCAATAGAGCGATGAAGTTCCGGGGTAAAATATACTGGTCGTTCTTCCCACAGGCTTCGAACGTGAATGTGAAGGAATAATGTGAAAAATTGGGATATAACAAACTATAATTTAAAAAATCGTTAAAATGTATCCATAAAATATACGGTTTTCAATATACTGAATCCCTGAAATTCTCAATCGAAGCATGTTCGTCGCAAGATTGTTATTGCGCATAAATAATGCAACATGAAATTTAGCAATTACTTGCCGAGCGGAATCCTTTTGAGACGCGAGTGTAAATCAACGCATTATTTTAATCGCATCATTCGTATCGTGTAACATCCCAGATTGTCATTAATTTCTTTCCGGTTTTTTGCAAATTCTTTCCGATGGTTACCACTACCATAATCGCTTCTCAATCCAGTTTCAAAGATCATGTCGAGCTAAATTGAGGGAGCCCCTCCAGGTAATCGTATAGATTATCGCGATCGAACCAGCCACCGCACTTGCGAACTGCAATTACAATTAAGCGGGAGTAATATTTAATTATTACACGTTATATCGCGCGCATGGCCTTGGGCTACGTTTTAATCGGCTACTCGAAAAACGTACTGTGCCGCATCCTCGACACTCAAGAAACTTTTTTTTCCGATTTGATTCGAGTAATAACAACCTTAGCAAACGAACTTGCGCTCGATTTTTTGTTCACTCCATTTTTGGATTGAAATTTCCTCTAAATTTGATTTTGATTTGCTCTTAAATAAAATTCATACTGATAGAACATTATTTTATTCAAAAAATATTGGAGAGCGTAGAAAGTAGAATGAGAGCTTGAAGTATTATTCTGTAATCGATTTGCAGCGCTTTCTGCAGTGTCGGGACAAATTAATCCTCAAAGCATCGAAATTTGAATCCTAGGTGAGATTTTAAAATTAATTTTTTTTGTACCTTCGCCGGAAATGCTGATTTATTATTGAATCAGAAAATAAAACTTTCATGCATTGCTTGAAATACGCATACGCTCCCTAGCGGCATAGTTGAGAACGTGAGCGGTAGGGTCAGGAAAAGTTTGCGAGATACCGCCATCTGGATCTCAAAAACCGCCAAAAACAGCCATACTGTTTTCGCAATTCGCCATTTAAATAGCTAATCAGCGTTTTACTTGAGCATGCTTAATTCAAGCGGGAAACTTGAATCAACGATAATTTATCATAAATTGGCCAATTTTTGTAATGCGTGAAGACAGTCATTAAACATTTATAATCAATGAAAATACAGAAAGACAATGTTGGATAATAAATTTCACCATTCTTTAGTGACTCATTCTGAAAAACGGAGTAAATGCTATGGTTTGGCAATACAATGAATGCACAGATTGCAATTATATGTTCAATATTTTATTCAGTTCAAACTTTTTACGTTTCACATAACGTTTGTCGCGCTTAATCTCCTAAAATATACAAAATCTCTTAAAGTGTAGTTTTGCACCCTGTTATGCAGTCTTTTGTCCAGTATCTTTCAAAATTAGTGGGAAAAATATTTTCATGCATAAATATAATTTTCCAAATACTTTAACTACACATTTAGTTACTCTTCGAAAAAAACGTATTATGTTATAAATGATAATACTTAGTTCACATCCCAAGCATAAAATATGTCAAGTACTTTCATTTGATGAATCGATGATTACAGACAATTTTGATGATTGATGATAATCATCATATGATACTAATTAAGGGGGTCCTCTACTCTCCAGACCTAGAATCTAGTAGTTTTTTGGGAATTAATTGTGAAGTTTCTTCTGCATCGATTTAAAAAATTTTTTATTCAAAAGGTATATGTTTCTAGTATTGAATCCAACTTTCAAGAAAGAAATTTAAAAAAATTGCGGCATTGAAACGTCATCGATTGCAGTGATCCCAGAATGCACGGGTCTCACTGAAGTCGAAGATTGACGAACTGGATAGTCTAAAATAAGAACTGCCATTTTGACCGTGTTTTTGTACCGTTCAGAGGCTATAAAAATTAATCAACAAGACATTTCTTGAATCGTACGCGCGAGAAAAAAGTGTTACGTTTTACGAACATTTTAAGATCAAAACCATCGAAATCGGACAAAAACTGTTATGAGAAGTCTTACTCGGCAGCGAAAAAAATACTACTTTCGGGAAAACGCGTTTAAAGATAAAGTACAGTGTAGAACTTGATTGTAGTGACTTACAAGTTAATCCGCTATATCGAGGCCGTGAAAATCTCCCTCCTCATCGTGTAAATGCTCTAGAATGCCAACATTCCTCTCCCTTTGCTCAATTCAGGCCCCTTTTTGCCGCGTTGGTGACGCGGCGCTCGGAGCGATCCACGCGCTTTTCGTCGAGTTGAGTGTCACATCTGTCAGCGGTCGGTCCCCAAGTGATTCCCAAGACCTCCATCCCTTTTGCCTCTTCTTGGCGACACTTACACCAACTACTCTCGCCGAAGGGGGAGACTTCGAGTGTTTCGGGTTTTCGTCTGATGACGATCAGTGCTCGAGGGATGCCCAGATTGCGTTTCTCATGCCTTGTACAGGACTGGAGTTCCTCCGAATCACCAATCCATAAAATTTTGTTAGCTCGCCGATAAGTTTGTCTGTCAACTTGCCCTTACCCTTCCAGCCGATGCCTTTATTCTCTTTCTTCATCTTCCTCAATCTGGTCGCCATTCGCTTCTCTACGTGCCCGACGCATTCTTTTCTTTTTGGTACGACTAGGCCATTGCCGTATGGTTTTGAATCCTTGATTCCTCTGAACGTTTTGCTGTCCCCATCGCCGACATACTTTACGTATTTCACGCCGTGTTTTTCAACTGAACTTTGAAACATCTCCACGATGGCATCGATTTCCATTTTCCCAGCGCTACCCAAATGGATCATGGTACAATCTTTTTCGTGGCTTTCGTACCATTCTTCAAGTTCCTCGGCGTCTGCTGCCATCGTTTTTTTTTTTTTTTTGAGGGGATGCATATTTGGCAAAGGCTGGATTCTACCTTCCGATGAGAGTTGCAACGCCGAATAAGGAAGAGAAGCCTCGCTTCTTCCAGGTGCCATCTCCAAAAACAGTTCAATTTTCTGCTGCGTTACCGTGCCTTTCGTTCATTTCTTTCTCCTCCCTTACAGCGATCCATGATACAGCATCGCAGACAGCCGCTGTGGCAATCTCGATGTTGTACAGGTATTTGTAGTACGTATTATTTGCTATTCTCGCACGAATGTCCATAAAACCGTAAAACTTGTTTAGCCCTTCATGTTCTACACCAAGCAAACAAAAGACGAAAACCAACCGGCGGTTCAATTCGTAAGCGCCTTCAATTTTCGGACAGTTGGACACAGATTTGTCGCCACACCTTTCACATCGCATGATTAGTTTGAACCGAAATAGCAGCAAAAACCGGAACGAACTCAATAAAACAATAGACAATATTATTCTTTTTTTTCTTTGGATGGCCAGCGATACGACTATAACCACTCGAGTGCTTTCTTTTCCCGTCTATTTTCAACTAAAAAACTCCGAAAAACTAACTATAAACGCTCGAAACGACTGCGATGCGACCGAGTTGAAATTCAGGCAAATACTGAACAATAAAGTGAACATTCGAGGACTCTCACACATCAATACAATGTTTGTGAATAGTCCGGGAATATTTTTCAGCAACGATTAATACCAGGAAAACGGTTGACGTTGCGCGCCGCGCTTTGCTTCTGGGAAACGGCCGGAGGTGGATACGTTTCGACTCCCGGAAACATGCGAAGGAATACGATTTTTATTAAATCCTTTCTGTTATACATTCTACAGTACCTCTAGATTGAAATTATACAAGAAAAAAAATCGATTTTTCGAAACGCGAGAGTAGAGGACCCCCTTAACTTATTATCATTATCAATCATATTATACTAAAAAATGAGTTTTACCAACTCGTGAGCAACTAACGCCCTACGAAGTTACTAAAAATGTGTGATCCCCAGGACTATGAGTAAATCGAATAAATCGATTTTTCATTCGATTTTTTCACTATCATTGTTGGAACTAGGCACGAACCAGAAAAGATAAAAAATTTTTTGTAGGATTAGAAAAAATAGTCAAAAACTCGCCAACATTGTGGGAAATCGTCAGAAAAAACAGCCATAGCCAAACCATCTTTTTTTCCACCATGGTCAGCATAAAATAGCCAAAATGTCGAGAAACCGCCAATGTTGGCAGCCCTGGAAAGGGCAGAAAACGTAGACCGGCAGAGCAGAAAGTCCGTATCCTACCTCAGTTTGTGTTTTATTCAGTATTGCCTTTTTCAGTACAATTGTAATTTTTGCGTACTATTTCCGGCTGGTGAGTACGTGAGTACGCCTCTCGAATTTTCAGTGCACTCGACATTGTTTTTTGACAAAACAGGGCTTTCCAAACTGTGCGTCGCGACGCCCTGGGGCGTCGCGGCATTGTCACAGGGGCGTCGCGTGTCGATGCGACCGACTCGAGTGAGTACCAGGCCCTCTCAAATCAATGGGAGGAATATGAACAAGCACAGCGCCAACATTTGGCCGCAACTTGTACTACGCCTGAAATGATAATCACAAATCTTCATATTTACCCATCAAAGTTGAGTGCTTTTCTGATAACCTGTTACTAGGCTAGTACTATAATTGGTAAGTATTTTTTGTCCAGGAGGCGGGGGAGGGGGGCTTGGTTGAGGGGCGTCGTAAAAAGATGGCAAAGTCCCAAGGGCGTCACTGTAGAAAGAAGTTAGGGAAGCCCTGGTAAAAAATATTCTATTTTAGATTCCTTCTCCTCTACGAATCACAACAGCAAGTACACATTTATCATTCGTTCATTGGCTCACTTGTTCATTTATTAGAAAAATGGAGCCAATGACAGCTAATGAAAGAACACGTTTGAGAAGATCGGAATTTAGAGGTGCTCTGTGATTGGAGGTTCATTTTACGTTTTGCTTGCATGGGGTTTCACCCTAGACTTGGAAGTGCGATAATGATGAAGTTCGCTGTGGTTTGCAGACTTCGTTGTTTTTAAAGCGTTTCAAAATATCTGCTGCAAGGATCCCAGAATGAAAATAGGATGCTACAGTTTTCAAGTTTAAATATTTTACGACACGTTCTTGGACTCAAGCTTTTATTATTTACGGCAAGAAAACAAACTTTACAGAGAAAAAAAAAAGTGCATTTGAATTAAATCTTTGAATACAGAATTAGGACACCGTTATATTGCAGTATTTTGAGGTTAGGTCACCCTTATCTTTTTCATATTATTATGTCACGTATAATATAACTATTGTTAGGTATTGGATAGTAAGTGAAATAGGTTTTATCTCATTTGTGCATCATTTCAGATGTTTGGCGTAGCAGTCAGTCTACCATAGATCGAATAACATGGATAAGTGAGTATAAGAATAAATACATAGTAATATAATATAAGTATATATGAATTATTATATATATAAAATAAAAAGAATTATAATAAAACATAATAACATGGATAATTGAGTATATAATATCAGTTCTGAAATAATGTGAAGTGAGTGAAAAGTAAAATTATTCCATTAAGGCCATGTTGAACAAGCGTCACGTGACCCAACTAACCGCTATTTTTTTCGCAACAATTCACGCCCGCACTGAATTAGATATCGAGTTGAAATTTTCAGGAGAGCCTCAGGGAACAATGAACTGCGTTTATATTTAATGTTTTTTGAAATATGAGAATTTTATTTTTTTATTTTTTAAAAATAAAACTGGAGCATCATTGTCTTTTTTTTCGCAACAACTTATTATTATTATACCATTGAGATATGGAGTTGAAACGTTCAGGAAAGCATCAGAAAACAATAAACTGCGTCTGTATACAACATTTATCCAATGTGTCCAATTTTCAATGTACCTACTCAAGCATTTTTGAGGTTGAGACTCACATGTGTCAGCGACGTCAGCGTCCTTAGGGAGGCTTGTGTATGGTGTCATTTCTAGGAACTAATTACCCAGGTAATGCAGGTTGCTTGACTTCCGATATTTTCCGGTGCTGGACGATAATTTTTTATTGCAATGATAAATTTTTCGCATCCCCAAGTCCAAATTTACATTTTCGGTGAAGATTTCTGTAGCTATGTCTGCCTAACAGCGGACGAATGATTTCTGATGTCTATTACAATAACCGTGAATTGTGAAAAGATTAGCGGCCGACGAAGTCGAGTTGAGGGATTGCATCTTCTTCCGCTTAATGTGCTTCATCTAATCCCTTTCCTTATCCCCATCTCCATGCTCATAACTATCTCCAGGTGCATCCGGGAATGATGTTAATTTTTCTTCGACGACTGTTTCCTTATCTTTTATAGGTTTCAGGAATATTGCTCTCTTTCTGGAATATGGTTCAAAGGTGCAGTTATAATAAAGGCTGCAGCATACATTTTACTGAAGTTACTATCTGGCTTTGTGGTTAACGACTTCTCTACAACTACAATCTTTATGTCCAGGTCTGAGGTTTGTTTTCCTCAAAACACCATGCGTACCAATGTTCTTTCGAGACAATTCCTTGCACATATTTACTTCTTGGTGACCTTGGTATGGAGTGTGCGATTTCATAGTCATGAAGCTCAGCAAGTCAAATGAAGGAAACTGTGTATGGGCTGTTTTTATGAATTCGTCGAAAGAATCGGTGTTCAACCAGTCATTTGAGGCAGAATATTTCTTCGAATGATTTGGAGTTGCTTCTTACGAATCGGATACAGCGTTTTCTTTCTCTTTTTAGATTTCGTTATTCCTGATGATTTTCGAGTTTTTTATTTTGTCATAATGCCTTCTTTCACTTTTTTCTCGCGTCCTAATACATTTCTCGCGCATAGTTCATGTTATCTGGCTCCCTTATATTCAGACTTCAGAATTCAGAATAGAAGCAGGTTACCTTCGGATGCATTTCTTCTTCGCAGAAGACATTAGTTTCTTCCACACGAAGAACCTTTATCCCTTGGAGTGTCAACAAAACAAGGAGAAAATATTCCCGGCCTGTGTTGTGCAACTTTCCTTGTACCAAGTAAAAGAAATCGTGGTTTTCATTAATTCTATTTACGTTCTTCTTGTTGTAAATTTTCTTGACCCTTTTAACACGACTGACAGCTGCTTCAGGAGAATATTTCGTGTCAGTAGAAGAAATTATTTCTACTAAATTATGATCGTCAACTTAGTCATCTGGGCTAGCCCTTAAGGATCAAAACTGTTTTATCGATGCATAATCCTCCGTATTTTTGTGGATTTTTGGGAGACCGTACAGTTTTGGTGAAATAGGATTGGTAGGTATCGATTTGTTTAATGTTTCTTTATTAACTTCAAAGTCCTTCAGTGTGGTTTTCGTTTTGTTGACTATGGTTTTAGTAGGATCTCTTCTCACTTTTTTGTATGTATCATTAGTTAGAAGGTCCTTGATTCTGTTGTCGTAATCTTCTTTATTCATTTTTACTGTAGTATTGCCTTTATCTGCAGAATATGCTGTACTATCTTTACTCTGATTAAATTCTTTGATTGACGATCTTTCTTTTCTAGTTCAGTTTGTGGAGTGTTGGTGTTTTGGTGTGTTGCCTACCTCTGACCTGATTGAGAACCCTTGAATTCGACAATCGTCAGCGTAAACTTTTGTTCAAAATTTTTCCACAGAAAGTTGAACTGTGGTCAACCTTACAACATTGCCGATGCAACGGGTCTAAAATACGAGCGTGCTTACCCTCGGCGAGTCATGGGGATATCTTTCATTTTTCTTCAGGCTCGCTTTGTCTGAATGGAAAATTCCCGCGTTAACACGTCATCGGCAGCTGCACATTCCTCCTCTTTGGCACGTTCTTGGCACGTGATCAAGTTGAGTTTGTCTCTTTCACACACACGCAAGCGTCCCTGTTTTCTCAACGGACTCTCCGTCTCTTTCCTTCCCCTCATCATCCTCCCCGTCAGAAGCAAACGGCTGAGCCGTGGAGCTCAACTAGTGGGAAACAGTAGAACATCGGTGAGTCTTATGAGGGTGATTTGGCTAGCAAGAGCAATTCGTAGCCAACAACCTTAACAGGAATACCGTAGAAGAGCGTCAACTGAACAATACAAATTGGAAAAGAACTGATGCGTATCTGTGACCGAAGCGCGAAGTTCAAATCTGAATACGAGAAGGAAAACAATTACGGGATGAGGTTTGCAGTAAAATATTCCCTCTACATCAACAGGTTGGTTGCTATAAAAAAGCATCCAGAGGTGGCGCCAATTGCTCTCAACATACTCTGCTGCTGTGTAATGACAACATCGTCACAAGCTAAAATTTGTACGACATCAATAACATGATTTGAGTTTTTGCGTGGACATTGGTGATTTCTAAAAGTGTTTCTTATTTCGAATCAGAACTAAAGATATAGGGAATGCTTTTATAATTTTAGGATGACTGCAAGCACTCGAAACGCGCGGGATCATGGGGGGCGTCAGGGGGATTTTTAGGAATGGAGATTATTCAGGAGATTCTTCAGGAGAAAATTTACATCTTCATCTAATCCGCCATGATTAAGAACCAAAAAAGACGCAGGCTACAAAGCTCAACAGTTATCCGCAATGTAGAAAACCCGGTTAATAAATCATATTTGATATTTTTACGTTACGCTTTGAAGAATGTAGTGAATGTGAACAAACTCTAAGGCCGGGTTGCCTGGGTATAAATGTTTCAGGAAAGATAGGCCTAGCAAAAGATCAGCAGGGGGAGTAGCCTTGTATGTCAAAAACCACATTCCTTGCATAAAGCACAAATTAGAGAATATTAAATCCTTTGAAGCGCATGCCATCCAACTGGAAAATAAAATATATAAAGCCGCAATATATGCTCCACCTAGATCTTCTATTTGTACAAAAGAACTTAAACAAATCCTCAATCTAAGCAGTAAAGTCATAGTACTGGTGACTTCAATGCCAAGCATATATCCTGGAACTGCTATAGCAATAATAAAAATGGAAACATAATCTACAACTTTATTAATGAAAACCCTTATTCTCTAGAGTACCCAGATAATGTCACCTTGTACCGATATAACACAAAAGCGCGGCCAAGCATAGTTGATCTAACAATAATTAAAAATATAACAAATCTACAAACAGTCGATGCCCTAGATGAGCTAACTTCTGATCATAAGCCTGCCCTTATTCTTCTCAGTGATGATCACATAAGCATAGAGTCTCCTCAACCTCACAGATTTTTCAACTACAAAAAAGCCGACTGGGAAAAATTCAAAGAACTTATTAATTCCCATATCACAATAAACTCTGCCTTTTATACTACTGAAGCAATAGATGAAAGTGTAAATGAATTGACCAAAGTAATAAATAGAGTCATCGATGATGCGATTCCTACCCAGACAATTCTACAGTTCAAAAACACTCTTTCTGAAAATGTATCCCACCAAACCAAGCACAGGAACGCACTTAGAAGAATTATCCAAAAAACCAGAAATCCCTACCTTAAACCTTTTGTGAACCAAGCGAATAGAGAAATTAAAGAAAAAATAGAAGATTTCAAAAATTAAAATTGGGGGGATAAACTTTCTTCACTTAGCACTAAGGACAATACTCTCTGGAAAATGGCAAAATCACTGAAAGGGCTAAATAAACAGCATATTCCACCACTTAAAATATCAGATGAAATCTTATTTAGTGATAAAGATAAGGCAGAAGAAATTGCAAACAACTTTGAGAAAGTCCACCATCTAACTGCTGATTTCGGGGAACCTGAAAATAATAATGAAATTGAGAAACAGTACAATAACATTATTCAAACTGAATCCAACTCAGAAGAAATCAAACAAGCTACCCCAAAAGAAATTAAAAGAGCTATATGTAAAACAAAAGCCAAAAAAACCCTGGTCTTGATGGCATACAAAATATTATACTGAAATATCTCCCCAAAAAAGCTATAGTTCAAATAACGAATATATTTGATGCATGCTTAAAACAAGGCTACTTCCCAGCTGAATGGAAAAAAGCAAAAATTTTACCCATACATAAGCCGAGGAAGGATAAAACCTCTCTTCAAAGTTACAGACCAATTAGTCTCCTTGCAACTATGAGTAAAATCTTCGAGTCTGTAATCTTAAATAGAATTCATGATCATGAAAGAATTAACAAACAACTTACCCCAGAGCAATTCGGTTTTAGACCAGGGCACTGGACAGTTCAGCAGCTGGCTCGACTGACAGATTATATTAGCACCAACTTTAATATCAAGCATAGTACAACTGCTCTCTTCCTTGACATGGAGAAAGCTTTCGACACCGTCTGGCATAAAGGCCTTATTGTAAAACTAAAAGACTATAAGCTTCCGCAATACTTGGTCAAAATAATAAGCAATTACCTCTGTGATAGGACTATCGTTGTACAAATTAATGATAAGGTCTCGACTGAGAAATCTATAGTAGCAGGCCTACCGCAGGGATCAGTATTAGGGCCAGTATTATTCTTATATTATATTAATGACATACCTTAGTCTGATAGTGTTAAGATAGCCTTATTTGCTGACGATACAGCTGTATATACTGCTTCACGGCGCAAAAAAGTTGCGATAACAAAACTGCAAAAATACGTTCAAAACCTTGAAAAATATTTTGTAAAATGGAAACTTAAGATTAATACAGATAAAACAGAACTAGTGATATTCTCCCATAATGATGGAGATAGCATCTTGACAGATCTCAAGTTTTATAATGAAACTATTGTACCTAAAAAACATGCCAAATATTTAGGTGTAATACTCGACTCAAAACTTAGTTATAGTAAACATATAAGAAATGCGCGGAATAAGACAGCTGCAGTAATAGAATCCTTATATTCTCTGTTATGTAGTAAGAGTAAAATGAGTACTTATAACAAGCTATTGGTATATAAAATGATCATCAGACCAATAATGCTATATGCGGCCCCAATTTGGGGTAGTACCTATAAAACAAATATTGAATATCTTCAAAAAATACAGAATAAATGTTTAAGAATGGCTGTTAATGCAAAATGGGGGACTAAAATCTCCGAGCTTCACTCAAAACTCAATTTCCCCACGATCAAGCAAGAAATTTACAAATTAAGCAAAGACTTCTATGAAAATCATCTCTCTACTCTTGAAATACTGAAAGATACATCCAAGCTATGTTACAAGGATGCACCCTTCAGGATTAGATATAAATTGCCGCAGCATTTATTGCAGGAATGAAATTATACTCTTTAATATTTCTCAATTTTCGCAGCTAAATACCAATAGCTAAAGTATTTTTTTTCGTTTTTGTTTCTGTATATAGCCTAGAATAAGTTAGCTTGAGGCGTAATTTAATTTAAGTCTAAAAAATTTAATAGGTTTTTCATATATTTTTTCCTAAAAATTTAAAAATCGCAATTGTAAGAACTCCAAATTTATGAATAAATACTACTTGAACTTATAAATTAATTTAGGGTAAAGTCGCGCAAGATAGGAACCAAAAATTAATGTAACAAAATTAAATGTAATGCAACTAAAATATGAATAATGAAGTATTTGAAAAAAAAAAAAAAAAAAAAAAACGAAATTCAGTCAGCTACTCAGCTCCCGACTTGATCGGGAACACGTCGTCCTCTCTCTCTCTCTCTCTCTCTCTCTCTCTCTCTCTCTCTTGTACCTCGCCTAGGGAAGAAGGAAATAAATATATATATTGTCTTTTATCTCTTGGTCTTCAATTCCAAGACCCACACCTAACACCATCGGCCCTTCTCAGGGCCACAAAGGAACTTCGTCGGCCAGAGTTCTCGAGGTCGCCGATAAATATTCGTCTCACCAGGTCGCTACAAGCAGTGCCT
>WSXT02017953.1:0-14281 GCA_011762715.2 Neuroterus valhalla
AAGGGACAATACAAAATAAAAAATTACCAGGAAATAAAATGCACTTCCCGCATCAAAAATGAATTCCCGGACAATTCTCGGAATTTCCCGGATTTTTTTCAATTCCCGGATTTCCCGCAATTCCCGCAGAGTAGACACCCTGCAACACGATGATTATCCAATCTGATTTTCAATTATATTCAGAAAAATGCTCAATAAATTACAAATGAATTCGATATATGATTCGAAAAAAACCGTCATAAAACTAACTAAATTCTGAACAAATAATATGCAGAGAATATTTATTGAAACTCCTGTTCAATTCTTTGAACATTATTATTGAAAATCCTGTTGAATTGCTTAAAATCAGCTAGAATAACCCTTTTGATATCTTTTGGAAGTGAAATACTTATCATTTCTTTTTAGAGTTGAAGTCTGAGCAGTTGGAAATGCAACAGCACTGTATCGCTCTCAAAGTCATTTTTATCCGAAAAGCATACAATTTTAAAACGTAACTACTCTTCACCTTCGAAATAAGCTATTGGACAGTCATGATCGATTTTTTTTTTTTTATAAAGATTCAGCCATTTTCAGTTTCGTCATTCATCTGAACAACCGTATGAGCATTCTTTTTGACTCTTTGGAGCATACCATTTTGAATCTGCCATCTTGTTGATGAGAATGTACAAATTTCTAAGAGAAATTTCCGAGTGCGAAATGGTATGCTCCAAAGAGTCAAAGTGATCGCAGGTGACTGTTCAATAGCTTATTTTGAAGGGGAAGAGTGGTACTAAATTAATTTCGAAACTTCCCGAGTTTGGAAACAGGTTGGGTGAAAGATAATAGGATTTTTCAAGAGAGAACTGCTTTTAATTACACATGTGTGTAGGCCTTTATAGCTTGTGCTACAGCTACAAACAAATATACATACATATTTTTTATAATTTATAAATATCATAAACTCTATAATGCTCTCGTTGCCACGTAATTGCAGCTTCATTAACGTATTAATTTCAACTTGAATACATGAACGATCAAGTACCATAATATGAGGTTAAGCGGAACATGTGGGGTTGAGCGGAACAGCCAGCTTTCATTCAAAGCAAGCAATAGCAAGACATGAAATGCAAGGATTTCATGAGCCCCACTTTCCCTAAAGGGCCTCTACCCGTCTTTAAATCAGAAAATGCAGTATAATTGGCGAAATAAATATTTCGCTTGTCCCGTTTTCCCCGTTTTTGTCTCGCTTAGCCCCATATTGCGATGTGTAACAGGCAAACGTCCATTGACCAAAAGTGATCCTCTACCATAGTTATTCCGACCTATCGACAGTTCAACTGCCTCTGCAGTTTTTGCCACAAATGCATTAAATATCCTAAAAGAACGACATTTTCTAATGTTGATCTGCGCAATGACTTCCAGCATCGCTTCTGGGTATGTGCAAGTGTTAATTATTGTTATACACAAGATTAAATTTATTCGTGCGATCTGTATTTTCAATCTGGAGTGTTTCTCTGCAGAGCACGTGCTCTCGATTTCCTTTTTATTTCTTTTAATCGAAGCTGTCACGCGGCTGAATAAATCTACACTGAGACTAAGAATCGCTCGTGAGGAGCAGAATTGTAAAGATTCAAAAAAAGCTAAGAGATGTAAAATTTGTTCGACGCCCGAGAAAAACTGCATCGAATCATTTTCAATTCCAACTACAAAATTTCATTAGAACTAATTGAATAATGTATTGTCTACTTTCAGATTTGATGCAACTTTTGTTCTGGTGAAGAATCACATCAATAAGAACGTTTAGGAAAAATTGATATTATTTTTAGTATGATAGCGTCCAACGCGATCGCGTGACTATTTTACTTTCCAAGGTAGAGTCGAAGATTTTATGACGAACGTTCACAAGAGTGATTTAATTTGCGGCGGAGCACGCCTTGCGAAATGAGGGTTTTTAATACTAGAAAGGTTTAAAGCGATTTTACACGCGTGCTACTTCAGCCTTCGATTCTTCCCTCGTGTTTGGGAAAAAAAATTAACGCACGTCATGTAATTAGGAAATAAAACGTAAGAAAAGCCTGCATTCCTCCGAATTAATCTAATAATATAATTACGAAGTCGTTTCGTCTACTAAAGTAGTATTGGAATCAAAATTGCAGCTCCTTGGTAAGATAATATCAAATCTGCAGACTTCCAATCAGAGAGGGTATCACGATTTTCCTTCGCAGATGACTTCCTGATGAAATATAATTATCTTTCGTCCAACTTAGGGTTGGGATTATTTTACTTAAAGAATAAATACAATTACGTAAGCTATATTGCCTGTGATTCTAATATTTACTGTGTCTTCGTAACGCAAATTTGCATCAGTACTGCCAACGGTAAGTCCGCATCTTCCGAATTCCCCTCGTGCAGGCACTTTATACCAGGTGACCCTTCGATGCTTCGAATCTTGTCAGATTCAAAGTCATTGCTTCGTTAATCTTAATACCTTTTGAAACAGTCGCTACTGGGCGGCACGAACACCCTCCATTTCTGATCGTTAAGCGACTCGCACTAATTCAATTGACACAGAGTGAATTCCCTAAATTTACTAATTTCCGCGGTTAACAATCACCGACGAAACTTTGCAGCTGGTATTACTGATGGAGAGATTGCTAGGGGCATAGAAATAACTTAGCGCTTCATGATAAACGTAGGAATGTTGTACTTTCCAGGCGAAAGTCCGCTTACGAGCAGTTCAAATGGAGCTTCGACAAATCTTCAAGGAATGACTTTGGCGTTATTACGTGTGAAGATCCTGAAAAAATTGGAATTTTTTTATTATTAGAATGCAGAGGATAGAGGACTAATAATTAGGAAATTACATTTAGAATAAATAAACATTTTAATCCCTTTTCAATGTCCAACACTCAAATTTATCTACGGAATTCGAGTGTCTACCTGACGGATGATTTTAAATTTCCGCTTTTCTGACGGTCGATTTTCTATTTTTTCGCCCTGATGATTATACTCCTTTTTGAAATTTTCATGTCCTAGCACTATTTCAAGTCAGAATTAGAATTTTTCTTGAAAATTTCCTTTTCCAAGTCATAATTATTTCCTGTTTAAACTTGAAATTAGAATTATTCTCAAAAACTCACTATTCCAAATCATTATTTTACTTCAATAAACTTATTTCTTCAACCCCAGAAATAACTTACAATTATAATTCTTTGGGAAAATTACATGAACCAATTTAAAATTATCCCTGTTCTAAATTAGAATAATAATTACCTAAAAATTTCCCGTTCCATGTGAGAAATGCAATTTTTCTGAAAAATTCATTGTTCAAAGTCAGAATTGTAATTCTTTTGTGAGATAGTTCGTTCCAGGACACTCAGAAAATTTCCCGTTTCAAGTCCAAAATGCATTTCTTTTGAAAATTTCACTGTTTCAAGTCAGAATGATACTGAATTTCACTTCTTCTTTGAATCCAGCTATAACTTAAACTATAATTTTTTTGGAACAAAGTTAGTCTGAAGTGTAGGAAAGATGTAGCGCCAAAGATTCAATTAATCTAATCAAATCTTTTGAAAAATTCTCCGGACCTAATCAAAATTATCTTTCTTCTGGAAAAATCTCTTCTCCAAGTTAGAATCATAAATATTTTCAACACTTCCCGATTTCAGGTAAAAATTGCAATTCTGAAGAAAAATTAACTGTTTCAAGGCAAAATGATAATTCAGGGTGGCGATTCGGCGGCCGATTTCTAATTCCCGGTCATTTCCCGGTTCTTCCCGGTCATGTTCTTCAATTTTCCCGGTCAAATAGGAGTAACATATTTATATTTGTCGCAAAACGCAAACATTTATTTTTATTCATGACGTTCATTCTAAACATCCTTTCACAAAACAGATCAAACATTGCAAAATGAATCAATTTTGAAAAGAATAATCTAATTTTCAACAAAAAAAATAATTTTCCTTCAAAAATTGAAACAGTTAAACTTATAATTGAAAAAATCAATTTATGATAAAAAAAAACAGATTTCCAAGAAAATAGTTCATTTTTCAACCAATGTGATGAACTTTCAAATAACATTATGAATCTTCAACCAGAACAGTTAAATTGCAAAACAAAAAGATGAATATACAACTAAAAAGATAAATATTTAACTGGAGCAGTTCAATCTCCAACTATGAAGGTGAATATTCAAAAAAGAAGATTAATTTCCAAATACAAAGAATCATTATCTGAAAAAATAAAATTTTTTAACAAAATAGTCGAATTTCAAAGTAAAAAAATTATTATTTTCAAGCAAGATTGCAACAGTAACATTTTTAGTTTAAAAAACCAGTTTGAAACCTAGCACAAGTGTTTTGAATTTAAAAAAAAATCTGTAACTGAAGGAATTTAGTTTTCAAACAGATAAATGAACTTTTACTGAAAAAGATCATTGAATGATAATTTAATTACTCAAATTTTAAATTAAAAAAAAATGTTTAACTAAACAATTAGTTTTTTTTTAAAGAAACTATGGAAATTTTAATTGGAATATGTTAAATTTTCAGTTTAAAAAATTACTTATAATAAAAAGAACTATCTTTCAACAAACAAAAAAAACCGTCAAACAAATTATTACATTCATACACAAAATGACGAAGAATCAAATGGAATTGTAAATTGTTAACTGAAATAAGTAAATTTTAAGCCAGAAAGACGAATGTTTAACTGAAATGATGGAAATTCAACTAGAATAGTTCAATTTTTGACAAAACATTCATTTTCAACGAAAAAATACAATCTTTCAACAGAATAGCTGAAATTCGAACCATAAACAAAAATTTTCCACAAAAATGAAATAGTGACATTTTTGGCTTGAAAAATTAATTTTAAACCAAACATAAGAGTTTTCAACGAGATGAATGTTCGACTAAAATGGAAAATGTTTGACTGTATAACTTGAAATGTTAACCGTAAGAATTTATGAAGAATATTAACTTCCGAAAAAAAATATAATTATCTACAAAAAATCGATTTTTCAACAAAATATGTGAAGTTTCAACGAAATAATTGAATTTTTAATTCAAAACGACGAATTTTGACCGAAATGTCGAATTTTTAACTAGAAAAGATCAATTTCTCAATAAAATGAAACAGTTAAATTTTTTTTGGAGAAATTGATTTTCAACCAAACTGATGAATCTTTAGGTATAATGATGAATCTTCAAATGGATAATAGATGTTTTTTAAGCAAAAATATTAATTTTTTGCCATAAAGATTAATTTTCTACAAAAAAGGAAAATCTCCCACGAAGTACATAAATTCTCAAAGGAACAGTTTAATTTTCAAACTCAAAAATCAATTTTCAACTAAATACTTGAATTTTCACCAGGAAAAGATGAATTGATTTTTAACAAAGTAG
This sequence comes from Neuroterus valhalla, assembly GCA_011762715.2. NCBI lineage: Eukaryota > Metazoa > Arthropoda > Insecta > Hymenoptera > Cynipidae > Neuroterus > Neuroterus valhalla. The sequence continues at coordinate 5,385 of WSXT02017953.1, forward strand.
TTCCAATTTCAAGCAGAGTAAAACTTTGAATCGAAATAATGAAACTTCAACAAGAAAATTTGATTTTCAACAAACAAGTGTAAATTTCAAAGAAGTAGTTGATTTTTTAACACAAAAAGGATGAATTTGCAATGAAGAATGTAAACAAGCTTTCGATCATAGTTCAGAGATATTTATTCTTCGGAATACTACTTCTACTCTGAAGACTGCTTAAAGTACTTTTTTCATTTGAAATTAAGAAGAGGGAACTTCAAAATCACGACGAATTTTGGATTGGAGCAACGACTTTTAAAAATGTCTCTCTTCTAAATCCGAATTATAATTAGTTTAAAAAGTTCACGTTCCATGTAAAAAATTTCCTGTTCCAAGTGAAATTATACTTCTTCACTGAAACTCCCTGTCCTAAAATGAAAACCATGATTATTTTCTGAATAATCTGAATCTGCCCTGTCCCAAGGCAGATAAATAAGAAGAAGCAAATAAAACGTGATGAACACATTTTTTGGGAAATGAAGAAAATTGTTCTTCCTGTAGGTTTGGGCTATCATCAATTCGATAATCAAATTTGAGTCAGCTGAAAAAATCTCACAGAACAACGAATTTACAAAACGCTTTTCTTACAATGGAAAAAGATGAAATTCTTTCTCTCATGACGTCTAGATATATCTAAATATTTTGAGAATCAGATTAAAGAAGCGTTACATTCTTTAAATCAAAAAATAAGATATCTTTCTGATTCCTAAAAAGAAAATGGTCATTTCTCGTATTTTTTCGGTAGAATTTTTAATAGTCTAGGTTGAGTCAAGTAAATTCCCGGTTATTAATCAAATTCCCGGTGAATAAAATTACCGATAATTTCCCGGTTTCCCGGTCAAGTTGCCACCCTGTAATTGTTTTTTTAGGACTCCTTGTTCCTGAATTATTACCTGAATTGAATTAGATTTTCAAGAGTTCCATAATGCAAATCAGAATTACATATGACTGCTTCAGAAAATTTCCAGTTCCAACTCAAAATAATCATATTTTCTAGAAAACTCACTGTTCCAACTCAGAATTCGAGTTATTTACAAAAACTCCCAGCTCAGCGTAAGGATAATAATAATTTTCTTAACTAATTACATTTGAAAAATCAGAATTACAAGTATCCGAATCCCCTGTTCTGAATCATAATTAAAGTTTTTATATTTTTATTGGAAAACATAATTCTTTCCCCCTTCGATCTGGAAAAATATATAAGTATTTGTAATCCTGCTGTCAAATTGAAAAACATAGTAAGTTTCCTTGTTTCCCGGTCAGGTAGACAACTTAGAAATTCCCAAAACTCGAAAAAGGAACAAGAATCTTAAAATCAAATATGGACAACGCACACTTGAATGTCTCCATGCAAATTCAAAAAATAATGAAAAAGAGGGAAGAAAAACGGCCTTTTTCATTCCGAGTTACTAATTTGAAAAGAGTAATTTGAGAGGTTCTTTTTTACCAAATTTCATCGTTATATTTTCGTTAATTAAAAATTTTTTTAAGAATTCAGTATTCAAAATAGAGGGTGAAGAGGTTGGACATAATAATTAGTCGTTTAAGAGTATGAGAATGATTGCTCACCGACAATGACTTCCCAGTTTTTGAGAGCGTTCGTCACCTCGTAAGCACATCGAATTTCTGAAAAGCTGACGCCACCGACAATAAAGACAATTAATCTGGGAACATTTTTTATGGTTTGCTGACCCTTGTCCTTGTGCCAATGGCCATATCGCACACTGAAAGAAGAGAATTAAAATTTTATCATTGTTGATTATTTGAAAGACACGTTGCTTATTATTCAAGCAATTTAATTTTAATATGACGAGTTGACAACCCGACTAAACTTTCAGGATATTTCCATGACTGCAGAAGATTTCACTGACTAGAACCTTAATCTGAATTCAACTGATTTTAGATATTTCAGAAGATTTCACTGATTTCAAAAGAATTTAAAAGGGTTCTAGTAATTTCAAGTGACTTCATGTAAATTCATGTGACTTCATGTAAAAAAAGAGTCCATGTGGCTTTATGTGAATTCAAATGACTTCAGTAGAATTCAAGTGACTCCAAATAAATTCAAAAGACTTCAAATGGATTCAAGTGATTTCGAGCAACTCCAGATATTTTGAGAGACTTCCGTGACTTTTAGAGATTTAACAAGATTTCGGATAATTTTTTAAGAATCCACCGAATCCAGAAGATTTTAGCAAATTTACAAAAATTCATTAATACTGCGAAGTGATTATTCGTCTCACTGCACACTTTGATGTAGACCAATAAATATTCTGAGGTTCTGCGAAGCAGGCAAAATAGAAAAAATTAGTGATTTTAAACTTTTGAGGAAATCGCTAATACTAATTTCTTTCCCTACTACATTACATACCCGATATTCAGAAATCTTGTATGATTAAAATATTTTCAGTTTTTGTAGGGAAAAATATAATTTTTGTGAATCGTGAGGAACCTAACAATGACTAACAAAACTAAAGAAATTTAGGATAAATTTCAGACGTGTTTGAAATTATTATAGTTTTTTGAAGTATTTAAAAATGAAATTTAGTCCTACGAAAAATGCAAATATAGAAATCATATAAGATTTCTTAAAACTTAACATTAGGGCGGAAAGAAAATGTTCTTTTTTTTTCAAAATTAGACAGGGTATATAAGCTAACGTTGGGTACACGAATCTCTCATAGAAAGTTACAGATCAGAAGAAAAATATCTTATGTTCACGCATCGACGATAAAGCTCAAAATAACGGAAAACACGAAATTATTTGTTATTTTGAAACGAAATCAATGTTTTAATAGAACAAAATGTCTTCAAAAATAAGTATTTAAAGCTATAATTATCCTCCAAAAACGAAAAAGTTAACTTTTTTTCATTGATAACGACATTTTAATTGATGGAAAGGGTTTGTAAAGTTAGAACTTACACCAACTATTATCTTCCTAAAAATTTACAGCAATAAACAATTTTCAATACATCGTAAATCGTCATCAAATTAAATTCATTATTTAAAATCATGATTTCCAACATGTTTTTCGTTGAATTTCGAACTCGAAAAGATTTTCAACAATAGTTTTAATTTCCAATCAAGATTACTTTTACCATAGCAGATCAACTGAAAAAGATGAATTTTCCATTAGAAAAATAATTTTCTACAAAAAAAAGATGGATTTCCTACCAAATAGTTCAATTCCAAAATTGAAGAATTTTAACCCTTCCAAGGAAACTTTAAAGCGATAAAAGAATAATTTATAAACTTAAGATACGAATTTCAAACGAAAGATTTAATTCTTCAAGCTAACGAATTAAATTTTTTAGGAAACGTTTGACTTTTTAGCTTCGGAGCTCAACTTTTTTCTTGGAAATTAGTATTTTTAGATTGGAAATTCATCTTTTATAGTATATAAACTATCTGCTTTGGTTACAAATTTAACTAATTTGTCGGAAAATCAACTACCTATTTTGTTGAAATACTTTACTTGAATTCAATAACAATTCACGATGAATTTGAATTGGTTTAATGCTGTACAACCATTATAGAATAATTGTATCTGTAAGATTTACTTTGAGAACAGTTTCCATCTTCTATTCTATTCTTCTATTGAAAATTTGATTTCGTTCCAGAATAATAAAAAATTCGCTATTATTTGTTATTTTCAGCTATATCGTCAATGAGCTAACATAAGATATATATTTTTTTTATCCGTAATTTTATGTTGAGAGATCCAGGTGACAAACTGCAACTTTTGGCCCCTTTCTGAATTTGAAAATGAAATAAAATATTTCTTCACTTTGCCCTGCTAGACGCATAACGTTACGGAGTGCACACAAGATTTTCGGAAATTACGAATTTTTTGAACTTATATCGCCTCGCGGAACATCAGAATATTAAGCGATGTATTTTCAATTCGAAAAAGTCCATAAGGGACCGAAAATTGAACTTTTCATAGGTAGACTGTTTCCGATTTCCAATTTTTTTCTTTGGACCACCACTCACAGCTGATTGTTTAACAACAGAATGCAGAAGTTTTTAACGGATTACAAAAGACTTCAGACGAATTCTTGAGAATTCAGTAACACCCAGTGACTTTAAAAATTTCTAAAGAATTCACGTAATTTCATGTGATTTGATGCGAGTTCAACTGGCCTTAGTTCACTATATTGAGTCGGTCATCTTGAATTAAGGGGTGATTTCTTTTATCGCGTATAGCAGTCGTATTTTTAATTTAATCAAGAAAACAGTTGATACCATTTTTCATGAGAAAAAAAAAGTTCTACAAATTATTATATCAGATGTTCTCTCTCATTTTTCTTATTTGTTACTTAAAAATTGATTATAAAAATAAAAAGAGGGTTGGAAACTTTTTTAGATTGACTATCTTTTTTGATTTCCATGATATCACAAAACTTCTAAGACAAAAGTCGTAATTCACGCGATCTTCTTCAATTTTTGTTTTAAACCTTTTTTTTTAAGTGCAATTGTTTACTCACCGTAGCGTCCGAAAGTTGCGCGCACCGTCACTCGGTAGTTGGTAGGGCTGGATTGCGAGCGCTGTGCCGTACTTAATTATTCTAAGTTTCGTTGATCGAATGGAGCTGAACATTTTTTCTCTTTCTTTTTTATTTTTACCAATTAAATATAATTTTCACTATTTTTGTGTGTGCATGATTTATATTGCAATTATCTTTTATTTGTTATTTTTAATTTTTCTTGTTTTTACACTTAATTTGATTATTTTTTATTGGTATTTCAATAATGGAGAATGAGGACATTCTTACAGGAATTCGATAACAAAACTTAATTGCTAAAATTATGAGATTCATATTACGAACGCCACAATCTTCAATTTATTAATATGCAATCTGTAATGAAATTTCGAGGTTCTTGATCAGTTTGAGTTTTTTTTTGTTTCACAAATTTACGAAAATTCGTTATATTTCTTCAACAATTTCACGCTACTGTAAACATACCTAAAAATTTCAACGTTGCATCAGCATTTTGTCCTTCATTTTTTTAAATAACAAGATAAGTGAATAAACAACATTTTGTATTTATCTTCATTCACCGAAAATAATTTTTGAAAACTACGATTTTCTGAAATCCACGTGCAATTCTATCAGTCATTTTTATGATTTTTTAGGTTGAAAATCTATAATTTCACTGAAATTGGTTCACTAACAAAAGTTTTGGTTCCAGTTCATCAGTAAGTATTTACTATCAACGAAGTAAAATTTTATAGCTCAATACATTTTTTTAATTACTTTGATTATTATGAAAAAATATCGATACTTTTTCAACTCGACAGTTGCCGAATTGCGTGAGTCATGCACCTTATTTTACTACATTTATCCTAATTCTTTTCCAAAAAATTATGTGGTGCTGAATTTTGAGTTATATTTGTTCAACAATTTTACGCTGCTATAGATATGCTGTTGATAATATTCAAGACGCAGAAACATTGTTTGTAAAATTCAGAATATAATAACACATTTTGAAGGATTTCAAAATAATACATTACCAATAAAATTTTTCTCAAGAAAATTTATAAATAATTCACGCGATTTGAAAACTTTTGGATTTTTTTTCACTCTGAGGAAAAGAAATTCGAAAATTTATTGAGCTTTGTAAAAAAATTTTTTTTCGAAAGTGAATAATTGTTGATGAGCTGAAACAAAAACTTCAATGACCTAAATACTTTTGAGGTAAAATGATACTCGTAGAATTTCGAGAAAACGAAGCATGAGAAAAACTGTCCGAATTGCACTTTGACTTCAAAAAATTTTTGTTCCCGAACATCGAATCTTGACTGAATGAGAATATTATTTTATGTTGTTTATTCACTTTACCTTTTATTATAATTTTAGAAGTGAGTTAAATTACCAGCATTCAGTATAAATCTATATTAGCCAAAATTCGTTAGTTCCAAACTACAGAATGTTTACAGTAGCGTGAAATTGTTGAAGAAATGTGAAACAAAAAAACCTCAAACTGATCAAGAACCTTGAGATTTCATTACAGATTGCATATTCATAAATTAAAGATTGTGGGGTTTGTGACATGAATCTCACAATTTTATTAATAAAGTTTTGTTATCGAATTCCTGTAAAAATGTTCTCATTCTCCATTTTTGAGAATTTTCCATTTATTCTTCCAACAAACAAGAGAAATCATATGAATAATCGTATGAAATGATGTTCAACAATAGTAAATAATTGGAATACCAAAAAAAAATAATCAAAATAAGTGTAAAAACAAGAAAAATTAGAAAATAAAAATAACAAATGAAAGATAATTGCAATATAAATCATGCACACAAAAAAAAGGTCGAAATTATATTTAATTGATAAAAATCAAAAAGAAAGAGAAAAAATGTTCAGCTCCATTCCATCAACGAAACTTAGAATAATTATTTGTGCGCTCGAATCCGGCACTACCAACTACCGAGTGACGGTGTGCGCAACTTTCAGACGCTACGGTGAGTAAACAATTGCTCTTACAAAAAAAGGTTTTGAACAAAAATTGTAGAGGATCGTGTGAATTACAAGTTTTGTGATAGCACCAAAATGAAAAAAGATATTTCGTGTAAAAAAATTTTCAACCCTCTTTTTATTTGTATAATCAAGTTTTAAGCAACAAATAAGCAAAATATGAAAAAACATCTAGGATATTAATTTGTAAAACTCATTTTTCTCATGAAAAATGGTATGGACAAAGATTTCAGGAGACTGTATCCATGAGAGTGCACCTGACTTCACGAGTGGACAAACCTTCGGTGCAAAATAAAATTCACATTACCTCGTTGGCGCATGATAGCCTGAACTTGTAGCCCTTCCACCTAAGAATGGGAAATGTTTCGTGTCAAGTTTATCCTCAATTGAGTCTTCCATGATGTCTTTAACAATTGGCGTCCAACGACTCATCTGGTAAGTTTGTTCCGTGATTCGCTCCTTTCGTGTCACGTTGTACAACTTCTTGCGATTTCCCTAATTATGAAAAACAAATCACAGAAACTCTAAATAAATGTATAAACTTATTTGAAAATCACCACTTTGTATTTTACAAGTCGAAATATTTGACGCAATTTAATATCAATACTCACATCAACCACTACGTTCAAACCAAGATTTGCCATGTTGATGATTGTTTGCTTGTCTTCTGGTGATAACTGCGCATGGTGAACAAGTCGATTCAAATTATCATCAGGAATTCCATTCTTGCTGAGAACGTAGAGCATAATAATACGCAATTTGTCGGTATTGTTGACGTTCTGATCTAGTAGAATCGGCGTGATATTCCTCATGTGATCTTTAATACGCTCGCCCTCGGCATCTGTTCCCATCGCTAAATCCTAAAAGTTCAAAAATATGCAATTAATCATTTCAAAAAATGTGAATGGAGAGCACTCGCGTTCAGGAAGCTGTCACGATTATTATGATTATAGTTCCCAACAATCTCAACTTGTCTCTGCGGCAGAAATGTGAAACTGCGGCGCTGATCGCCTTTCGACCAATTGTTGATTTGAATATCAAATAAGAATCGAACGATATCTTCTAATTTTATCAGAATTCATTAACTATTTCACTTCGAAATTTCCACGATTTATTACTTTTGCCACAAAGGAACACAGTTTTTTGGAACGGTAAAAAAATAAATCTCTTCCTCATCTTTGTCTTTTTTCGAGATTCCCAGATCAGGATCCGGGTGGCGATTTGGCGTACGATTTTGAATTTCCGATCATTTCCCAATTTTCCCGGTCAACTAAAAGTAACATATTCATGTTAGTCGCAAAACGCAAAGATTTATTTCAATTCATGACGTTAATTCTAAACGTTCTTTAACACAACAGATCAAACATTGCAAAATTAATTAATTTTGAAAAGAATAGTAAAACTTCCCATAGAAGCATATAATTTCTTTACAAAAATTGGAAAAATTCAACAGCGTTATGAATCTTCAATTGGAACAGTTAAATTTCAAACCAGGAAGATGAATTTTCAACTAAAATGATAAAAAATTAACTGAAGCACTTCAATTTTTAACCATGGATGTGAATATTTAAACGAGAAGATTAATTTTCAAATAAAAAGATTAATTTTCTACCAAAAAATACAATGTTCAACAAAATAATTAAATCTCGATCTGATAAAATGATTTTTTCAACCAAGAATGGAGCACTAACTTTCAACAGAAGGACAACTAACTTTCAAACAAGTTCTTACATTTTTGAACAAAATAATAACTTTTCCAAAAAATGGTCAATTTTCAATTTTATTAGTTGAGTTTCAAATCAGAAAGACAAATTTTCAACTGAGATAGTTGAAATTTGGACTAGATATTAATTTTCAACCAAAAAATACAATTTTTTGAAAAAATGGTTGAATTTTCGAATAAAAAAATAATCATCTTTTTAACCAGAAATGGAAAAGTAACAATTTGATTTGAAGAATTAATGTTTTAACCAAACATAATTGTTTTCAACAAGATGTCGTTTCGACTAAAATGAAAAATATTTAACTGTATAACTTGAATTGTTAACCATAAAGAAGAATTTCCAAACAAGAGAATTAACTTTCGAAGAAAAAAATATTTTTCCACCAAAAAATAGATTTCTCAATAAAATCTGTGAATTTTAAACGAAACAATTGAATTTTTAATTCAAAACGACAAATTGTCATTCAAATTGTTGAATTTTCAGTTGATGAAATTAGTTTTCAATCAGACCGATGATTTTTTAGGTAAAATGATGAATCTTTAAGTGGAATAGATCTATTTTATGCGAAAAGGAATCATTTTCAATCATAAAGATCAATTTTCCACAAAAAAGTCGAATTTTACTCAAAGTAATTGAAATAAATTCTCGAAGAAA
>WSXT02017964.1:0-14281 GCA_011762715.2 Neuroterus valhalla
TGCATTTGTTGAAGAAAACATCGTATGCACCTATGGATAGACGCGTTTTTTGTCTCGCGCGATGTTTACCGAACTCGACAAAAAACGCACCTGTCTATCCCTAGGTGCATAATATACTATTTTTAGATAAACATCCTTTATTTCAATTTAAAATTTGAGTAATGAAATTTTCATTCAATAATATTTTTCAGTAAAAGTTCATTTATCTATTTAAAAACTCAACTTCTTCAGTTAAATATTCTTTTTTTAATATAAAACACTTATACTTGGTTCAAAATTGTGTTTTTAAACTAAAAATATTACTGTTCCATTTTTTGTTGAAAATAATTTTATTTTTGGAGTTCAAAATCCAACTGTTTTATTGAAACATTATGTTTCTTCTTAGAAAATGATTCTTTCTATTTGAAAATGATTCTTCCTGTTTGAATATTCACCTTTATGGTGGAAATTGAAGTGCTATACTTGAATATTTATCTTTCTAGATGAAAATTCATCTTCTTGTTTTGAAATTCAACTTTTCTGGTTGAAGATACATAATGTTATTTGAAAATTACCCATATTTGTTGAAAAATGAACTATTTAGTTGGAAATCTCCTTTTTTGGTATCGTGAATTGATTTTTTCATTTGTAAGTTTAGCTGTTTTAATTTTTGTGAAAAAAGATATTTTTTCGTTGAAAATTAGAGTAGGGGAGAGTGGGGAGTTGTGAGCCAGAGGGCTAAGAGACCCAAGCTAACTTTTCAGTGAGCATTCATCGCATCTGCAGGCGCTCTTGGCCTTCATGTGAATCACTCATAGTTGAATCGCACCGAAAGTTTTTTTTTGATACTTGTGTTTGTGGTATTTTGAGGCCCGTTTTGCAGACAACTCTAGAGGAAAGTTTCTACGAAACATTCTTCAGGCGATTGGCTCTCTAAACAAGAAAGAAAATTTTCATAATTGTTCAGTGCGTCGATAGCGATGCGTCCATTCTATATAAGTCCGATATGGGTAGTTATAAGCCACCAGTTTAAGTGGGGTTGAAGTGAGTTGATGAAGACTTCTGCATCATCTGTATGGGCACAATGTTGGAAAAGTTAAATAGAAATAACGCAATACATTGCAAAATGTGCGACCGTGCTGTGCACTTGAAGGGTGTCATCATGACGACTGGGTAATACACCCGTTTAAATTGTGAATCTGATTTTTTTTAAAATCTCCTAGTTGCATCAAATTTATCTTAAATTTTATTTTCTGCTACTTTAATAAACATAAATTTTAAAATGTGCTGTTTTCTGACATTTTTATACATGGCTCACAACTCCCCGCCAAAATTACGAATGCCGATTTTTTTACTTTTAGTCGATCTGCAATATTTGAAAGACGACGGTGATTTTTTTCAAATTCTTTTGCCCAGTAGTTGTGTTTAGGTGTCGTCTAAAAATTAAACTGAAAACATTTACAATCTATCGATTTTTATGGGAGATATACCTCGAAAACAAGACCCGGCTCACAACTCTCCAATCTACCCTATTATTTTCAAAATTGATTTTTCATGCAATTTTTTATCTGTTGTGTTCAATGATGTTCAAAATGAACGTCATTATTAAAAAAAAATGTTTGCGTCTTGCGACAAATATAAATATGTTACTTGTGGTTGACCGGGGAAATTGAAAAACTTGACCGTGAAGAACCGGGAAATGACCGGGATTTTTAAATCGTCCGCCAAATCGCCACCCTTTGAATATATAGGAGATTCAAACTTTATTTCCACTTTTAAAAAGCAATCACCTTTATTCTTGCATCAGCCCGGGCCATATTTTCACCATTTTTCAATAAATGTTACAATGAATTGCTAAAATGACAGAAATAATGGAAATGCAAGTAACTTCTAGTACGTATACCTTTATCAAATTGGAGTGTTATAATTAACTGGACAAACGATGGACTGCTATCAGCCCTGACCCAGATGGATTACTTATAATTTTCCTCCGATTAAAGAACGAAGGAATTAAGCAAACTCTCATTGAAGGTTTATTGTTAGAGCGATCGTGAATCTCCTACGCAAATGCCAGCAAACGGAAAAAATGCAACCTTATGGAAAATAACAGAAGATTCTCCTTCTGCTTCTAAGAAACCTCGAATTGCTTTTCTTATCAAAAAAATGATCAAAAATCACTACCCTTGTCTCATTTCTGGTGTTTAAGAATTTGTTTCACCTAATTTAAATTCTTATCCCGTCCATGTTCGATTTGACCGAGAATTTAGGGATAAAGAACGGGAAAGGAAGTTGGCGTCGAAAATATTATGTCCCCACTTTATGGTTAGAGATTTCACATCTTTTTAGTGTATACAAGGGTGACGGTGTCTTGCTTTCATTGACGGCGCCTTGACGCCATCCTGCCTCCGTTTCCGACGCCCACATAATCCTAGGAATTTCTCTGTCTGCTAAACGCTCGTCCATTATCTCGATACTTATCTATATCCAGTAATCGAATTATATCCGTAGCCACTAACTTTAACAATTGCCGGATGTGATTCCCCTCGATGGTACTTTAGCACGAATCACTGAGATCACGTGACCTGATAAACGTAGCGTAAAAAGAGTATGACTCAAAGAAGCAAGTGACGAGTTTCTTGAATCCTTGCTTGCTTGGCAACGATTGTTCCGATATTCAGTGTCAAGGTCGTTGAGGAAATTGTAAGAGATTCTGAAAATAAAACAAGAAGCTTATGACTATTTTATAGAGATGGTAACATTTTTTGATTATTCAGGTACGCTCAGAACGTGCATAAATTTAGTGACAGAGTGTTATATTGTTTTTAAGTGATAAGTTTTTATGGCATGGTGTGAACTCGCGAATGGGGAAGAGTTCAGAGTAACGCGTAACGTATGACGCTGATGAATATCAGGGGAAGTGTGCGCTTCCCCTTCTCGAACTCTCTGTCGCTTTTTCCATTTCTCTTCCTCTCTTTTGCTCATTCGCATTCTTTAGCTTCATGCTTCGAACCCCACTGAGAGCTGTATGTAGCAGCAGGGTGGTCCAAAAATGCATTAGAATTTTTTTTCCGAATTTCTATGCAAAACGGCCAAAAATTTGTTTGAATCGACAAAAAAATAAACGCATTTTTTTTGTTAAAAAAAAATTAGAGGTGGTGCAAGTCCATGAAGTTTGACACGTATTTCCCTCAAGAAAGAAAGACGTTTTATAGGGTCCCAAAAAAACCCCATAAGTGAAAAAAATGGGTTTTTCGAGTTTTTGGCGCTAATTATTATTTTTTTGCGGTTTTTTAACGCAGATTGTTTCAGATACATGAAATACTACTTTACACTGCTAATTAAATGTTTATTTAAATTCTTTAAACAATTCATTATTGTTTTTAGGAACTTTCTTTTAGAAAAGGTTTAGAAAGTCAAGGTTTTTTCGGAATTTTTAACTCATTTTCATCGTTGCAGTTGAAACGAGGTAAAAATCAATTAGAGTTGACAAAAATAATTGCTTAAACAATTTGTTATTAATTATAAAAATATTCTCTTAGAATAATGCTACAAAGTTGCGGTTTTTCCTGAATTTTCCAACTTTTTGTCCCCTTTTCACTTAAAGTAAGGAATTATTTAATTTAATTTAGCAAGAATAATTGTTTGAACAAATTCTGAATGTTTATAGCTATATTCTTCTACATAAATACTACATAGCTGCAGTTTTTTCCTGAAATTTTTACTTTTTATCACGTTTCAATTAGATTAAAGTAATAATCAATTCATGTGAAAAAATAATTGTTCGAGCAAATTATTATCATTGCTTATAATATTTTCTTTGCTCACTGATAGAAACATGCGGTTTTTTTCTGAAATTTTTTACTTTTTGTCCACTTTTTGTGAGTTGATATCCAATTTATTTCAACAAAAATAGTTCTTTAAATAAAATATTATTGTTTATAGCTATCTTCTGTTAGATTAGTGCTACAAAAATGCGTTTCTTTCTAAAATATTTAACTTTGCTCTACCTTTTAAGTTGTGAACAAAGAATAAATAAACATTGGAGAGAATCATATTCCAAAGAGTATTGTATTGTTCTAAGTAAATTATTTTGGTTCTTTTCCCAATGTTAAAAAAAATTAATTAAAACAAAAAAGCCGAATTGCACAATATAATTTAACAAACAATTTAATCAATTCTACGTTATTCAATCTAATTGGATATCAGTGAAATTCCATCCAGTGCAAAGTTTAACATTTCAGAAAATACCACAACTTTCTAGCCATAAACAACAATAGTTTGTTTAAACAATTATTTCTGTTAAATCAAATTAAATATTGACAATTATTTTTGCTAAATTAAAGTATAAAATTACCTATTTCAAGTAAAAAGTGGACAAAAAGTTTAAAATTTTCGAAAAAACCGCAACTTTGTAGCATTGTTCAGAGAGAATATTGTTGTAATTGTTAAAAAATTGCTTAAACAATTATGTTTGTTAACTCTGATTGATTATCATCTCGTTTTTACTGAAACATTGAAAAAAAGTTGAAAAATTCAGAAAAAACCATGAATTTCTAAACCTTTTCCAAGACAAAGTTGCTGAAAAGAATAATAAATTGTTTAAACAATTCGAATGAACATCTAAATATCAGTTTAAAGTGATATTTTACGTATTTGAAACAATCTGCGTTAATTAACCTCAAAAAAGATCATAATTAGCGCCAAAAACTAGAAAAACCCATTTTTTCACTTATGGGGGTTTTTCGAGACCCTATGAAACAGACTTATGGGGGTGATGTTTGGAAAATGATATTTTATTCGCATTCTGTGACTGATTGTAAAGGGGAATGGCGAATTTCGAACTCGATTCATCTAATATTGAGAATTCTGAATAAACTTTACAAACACGTCTTTTTTTCTCATGGGAAATACGTGTTAAACTTCATGGGGCTTGCGCCACCCTTGAATATAATTTTTTTTGCAAAAAAAGATATGCGTTCATTTTTTTGTCAATCGGAACAAATTTCCGGGCGATTTGCATAAAAATTCGAAAAAAAAATTTTTGGACCACCCCAATTTAGTATTTATTGGAAGTCGTTGCTCGGTTAGTACTTTGGGTTATTGGTTGTTGATTTTCGATTGATTATGTGACTGACATTCCATAATATAACTCTTGTAAATAAAATGTCTTATTCATTTAGAACATACTCTCAAGTTGTCTCATTGTTTCGAGCGATATTTGAAATAATTTCATGTTAAAAGAGTTCAACTAAGAACAACTTCAATTCCCATCATATGGAGTTATCACCTCTGCCGGGCGTCCCACGATGGCTCACATGTTCTTTTTTTTAATTCCATGAGAATAGATACAAAAAATGTGGAAATCCGTAGGGCTTGAATCAGTTCAATAGGTTTCACTTTTATGGATCAATATGACTGGTTTTGTAGAAAAATATCCAGATTTGAGAAACCCTCTTTCGAAGATCCATTCCTTCCGCTCGTATGCTCAAAATAATTAGTGCAAGCGAAGCTACAGGGAAACGAAATAAATGGCATTTTGCCAATCGTTTAATATATTCACGTGAAATAAAGGTGAAATACTTGCACTTTATCGGACACTTGACTTTCATAGGATTCTCGAATATGTCTTTAAAGAAAATGTATAAAATTAATGGGAACGTAAGATTTTGTCATAGACTGATTAGCATCTGTAAGAATCATGAATTCATTCTTAAATCAAGGTTTCATCAAATGTTTCATAGGAATAAAATATTTTCGAGAATAAGCTATCAGTTTCTCATCACCCTTTTAACTTACTTTAATGCAATGGAAATCGTATATTTTGTTCATTTGGAATAAATAACATAGAATCCTTAATATACCTCACATATTTTTCAACCACTAGGAATACACTTACCTAAAGCTGGTACCTAAATGAAGCTGGTAATTAAATTAAAATTTCGAAACAGTTGTAAGAATTTTGTGGAAAAAAGCTTTTCGTCGGGGATTTTGTTAATAGTTAAAGTAGATCATATGACATCCTTACCCCTACTTACTTACATTAAAAGTGAAACGACCAATAATTTTGAGAATAAAAATAAAAAAATTGAAAAAAGTTTCCAACTCGTTTTGTCCTCGAAGTATGTTTTATCTCCTCCTAAAGAGCAATACTGTACGGCTGAAAGATGCATATACAAGGAGTTGCATTCAGAAAAGACAAGTTTACATAAAATACGAGCAGTTAGGAAAAACAATTCTTCTGAAACTAGGAAAGTTTTTACAACAGCGCCTACGCAACAGCAGGAGGAGCCATAAAATTCGTTTCCCTCCTTTCCACGAGGAAAAATCGTAAAATCTTAGAGAAGGTTTCACGAGAATTATAATCGTCGAGATAACTCGGTACAATTTGTGAGCCATTAGAAAGTATCATGGACTCAGTGAATTTTTTAGCAAAAACGATTTTTGCTCTTACGTTTCAGGTGTGATGAGAATCACTTTTGCACTAATTTCGAGTCAGTTGACTGCAAATCTTCCATACCTCGCGTGTAGGTTTGAATCAACGTAAGCAGTCGACTAAGTACATTCGAATATCGATATGGTATATGATTGACGTCAGGTGGCCATTGTAATGTTCTCCGTTGCCTGATATCGATATCTCGGTCAAACATACGTCGTGCGGCCAATCGAATGTGGTTCAATTAGATCCACGGAATATTATAGAAATAATTCGGATCGACCCAATAAGTTCCAAGCACGCGACGAAAATATAATGGTATCAAACTTACTACCCTTTTACATCTCGTACTATCTAATGACATATAAAAATAACAAACTTTTGTATAAAGAATATTATGAATTTGATTTGCCAGAAGGATAAGGAAACAGAAAATGAGAGTGTGCGTAACAGGGTACACTGGGTTGGTCCAAAAATGCATTAGAAGAATTTTTTTCGAATTTTTATGCAAAACGCCCGGAAATTTGTTAGAATCTACAAAAAAAATTAAAGTGAATTTTTTTTAAGAAAACAAAAAAATATTTAGAGGAGGCGCAAGCCCCATGAAGTTTAACACGTATTCCCCATAAGAAAAAAAAGACGTTTTTGTCAATTTTATTCAGAATTCCCAATATCAGATAAATTGAGTTCGGAATTCACCATTTCTCTTCACGATTAGTCATAGATTGTGAAAAAAATATTACTTTCCGGACATCACCCCTATAAGTCTATTTTATAGGGTCGCAAAGAACCCCCCTAAGTGAAAAAATGGGTTTTTCGAGTTTTTGGCGCTAATTATAATTTTTTTACGGTTTTTTGAACTCAGAGTGTTTCAAATACATGAAATACTACTTATACCGATAATTGGATGTTCATTTATATTATTTTAAAATTTAATATTGTTTGTAGCAATTTTCTTTCAGAAAAGGGTTAGAAAGTCAAGATTTTTTCTGAATTTTTCAACTTATTTCCAACGTTTCAGTTAAAGTGAGGTAATAGTTAATTAAAGTTATAAATTATTGTTCAGACAATTTTTTATTAATTACGACAATATTCTCTTAGAATAATGCTACAATTTTGCGGTTTTTTTCTGAAATTTTTCATTTTTTGCCCACTTTTCACTCGAAGCTATCTTCTCTTAGATTAGTGCTAAGAAGCTGCGTTTTTTCCCAAAATGTTTAACTTTGCTTCACCTTTTTAGTTGTGAAAGAATAATAAATAAACATTAGAGAGAATCATATTTTGAATAGTACTGTATTGTTTCAAGTAAATTATTTTTGTTCTTTTCTCCATGTTAAAAAAAAATTAAATAAAACAAAAAGCTGATTTCATTCAGTGAAATTTGATTTCCGAATTGTCTACTCAAATTATGGATTTTCAACGCAAAAATGGAATTTTTAAGAAAGAAGTTCAACTTTCAGACAAAGGGTTGAATCCCCTTTCTTTCAGAGAAAGGGTCGACCTAAAAATATAAATTTTTAATCAAAAATATAATGGTTGCTATTTTCAAAAGAAAGTAAAAAATTTTGAATAAAAAACCATCTAATTAAACCAACAATTAAATCGATTCAATCTAATTGAATTCCCTTCAAATTCCATTCAGTGCAAAGTTAAACAGTTCAGAAAAAAAAACACAACTTTCTAGGACTTATCTAAAAGAAAATGGCTATAAACAATAATAAATTGTTTCAATAAGCATGTTTGTTAGCTCACATTGATTATTACCTCACTAAGTGAAAAGTGGACAAAAAGCTTGAAATTTCAGAAAAAAACAGCAACTTTTAGGCACTAGTCTAAGAGAAGATAGCCATAAACAATAATAATTTGTTCAAACAATCATTTTTCTAACTTCAATTGGATATTAACTGACTACGAGTGAAAAGTGGACAAAAAGTTGAAAATTTCAGAAAAAACCGCAAGTTTCTATCATTAGGCAAAGAAAATATTATTAGCAATGCTGATAAATTGTTTAAACAATTATTTGTTAACACGAATCAATTATTACTTCAATCTTAGTGAAAAGTGATAAAAAGTTTTAATTTCAGGAAAAAACCGCAACTATTCAGTATTATTCTAGAAGAAGATAGCTATAAACATTTACGATTCATTTGAACAATTATTTTTGCTGAATTGAATTAAATAATTACTTATTTCACGTGAAAAAAGGACAAAAAGTTGGAAATTTGAAAAAAACCCGCAAATTTGTAGCATTATTCTAGAAGAATATTGTTATTATTAATAAAAAATTGTTTAAATAATTATTTTTGGTAACTGTAATTGACTGTTACCTCGCTTTTACTGAAACGTTGAAAATAAGTTGAGAAATTCAGAAAGAACCTTGTATTTCTAACCATTTTCTAAGGGAAAGTTGCCAAAAACAATAATAAATTATTCAAACAATTTAAATAAACGTGTATTATCAGTATAAAGTAGTATTCCATGTATTTGCAACAATCTACGTAAAAAATACAAAAAAAAACCATAATTAGCGCCAAAAACTCGAAAAACCCATTCTCTAACTTATGGGGGTTTTTTGGAATCCTATAAAACAAGCTAAGGGGGTGATATTTGAAAAGCAATATTGTATTCGCATTCTGTGACTAATCATGAAGAGAAATGATTAATTTTGAACTCGATTCACCTAATATTGAAAATTCGGAATAAAATTGACAAATACGTCTTTTTTTCTTGTAGGTAATACGTGTTAAACTTCATGGGGCTTGCGCCACCTCTAAGCATTATTTTTTTTCGAAACAAAAAAAAGCGTTTACTTTTTTTGGGGATTCGAATAAATTTCCGGACGTTTTGCATAGAAATTCGAAAACAAACTTTTTGGATTAACCTAGGTTACACGGATTTGAATATACTTATGGAGGCGAATGGGGCCTTATATTGAATGAAAAAAGCTTAAGCCCATTTGCTCGAATAGAAAGTGGCTCACGAGAAAGGAAAATCAAGAAAAATCCGCTCTGAATAACTTGCAAGACTCTGTTCATGTAATCAAATGGTTTGAGCTTTTTTTATTCAGATGCGGTCCTATTTGTTTACAAATGAAGATTTCAATCCGTATCCCCCGTTACGCTTACCCTTCTTCTTGAAGAAATCAGAAAAAGGTTGAAAATTAGTGTTAGATTGGGAAATTCGGAAAATCCTTTGTAAAATTACCGTCTGGGCGTTTAATAGTATCATAAATAATGACAAGAGTCAAACGACAACTTTTGGAAGTTGTCCTTTGACTCTCCTTTTTATTCAAGAATAATTTTGAAGGACCCTGCATTACAAAATATTTAAAATCGGTTCAAGTACTTTTGAGGAATGTCTCCTATTATCATGAACTATAAAAAGAAAGACATTTTCGATACTTCAATTGAGAACGCTTCGATTTCAAAAAATCTAATCCTAGGGCCTCTGAACTTTTTGATTGCCTACTTTAAAAAAATGAAAATTGGAAAAATGTACTCCTTAAAATGATTTCTCCTAAAAATTCTTATAGTTTCCAACGCTACAGTGTTTTGTCGAATACCATGGTATTTTTGTAAGTGTTTAAAGTGAAGGAATTTTCTTTTAACGGTGGTAAAATAAGTTCAAATAGATTAGGTGTGTAAATAATCCTTGTTTCTTCATTTTGGAGCAGTAACTCTTAAATACGTTATGTGCTGGTGGAGGTAACATAACCTACTTACAAGTTGCACGATATTGCCGTTTTTTTTAGTTTTCGAAGAAATGATTCCCTGGATTTAAGAAAATAAAATTCAATACAATATTCTTCGAATTTCGGCCAGTACTTTATCTGCATTATAAAATCATATATTTTTTCAATCCAGCAAATAGTATCAAACAAAACATTCGATCAAATCAAAAACTTTTATTTTGAAATTGAACAAGTTCTTAGTTCTCTAGAAGGACATCAATTTTGAAAATAAAATACAGTAAATTTTAGGTATATTTGTTATCTGAAGTTACACGAAAACGTTGCAAACAGTTTACGACTGCATTTATCTGCCTTCCGGTAGAAATTATTCGACGTGGGATACCCAACGACAGTTACAACTTTATACGCAATTGGCAACTGTCAATAGCAAATTTATTCAACTTCAGATAGAAATTATTCTTGTAATTTACTAAAAATATAAAAAAAAAACGATTCTTTATCATGTTTTTATCTTTAAGATTCGAAATTGATATCTGTAGTTCCTGGAAATAAAAATGGAAAAACAATAATCCAACGACTGTATTTGGGATTCTTTTTTTCATCTTTTGTCCTTATATATTTTTATCATTGTCGAAAAAACAATACAATAGGATGCAAAGTTTATCAGCGTTTCGGTGTTCTTCCAACACCTTTAGTAAGTTAAGAAATCTCCCAGCAGGCCATAATCCATGAGAAACCTAAGATACTCTCTTCCTGAAATCTCACTGAAGACTTGAATTCTACCTTCGGAAGGAAATTTGATTTTGGTTCCTCCTCAATTTTGAATTTCTTAAATTTTGGTTCAAAATTATGTAATTTCAACTGGTTTTGAGTTTGCTTACCTTAAAGTTTAAAAGATGATCTGATTTTAACCACTTAGAATTATAAATTAGAAATGTGCGAATTGTCATATTAAAAACCCTGAAACAAATTCGATCCTTCGAAACCATACAATTTTTGATTCGTAGCTAGTGGATTCACCATGAAAATTCCCGATTTGGGAATTCAGGAAAAACACTTCTGCGAAGACTTTCCACGATAAACTTTAAAAAGGTCTTAGATGACTTTTTCGCTTTGATTCGGTGCTTTAATTTTTATTGGAATTATCTCTGTAATATTCTATCAAATAATGACAGTAAAAGGAGCTATTTAGTTTTAAAAGCTTTCTGCTTCACATGCACATAATGACCAACTATTTGCCTTCAACCTTTTTAGTTAATACTAATCCTTTCCAAGAATGATATATAGCGATTAAAACGTCCCACTATGCGTGGGTCGCATATTCTCGTTCATAGGTTTTTCCTCGGGGAAATCTTTGGTAGATATTTACTGGCTCGATAATTTATAACTTCCATTTTCCTGCATTCAATCTTGTCTTTCCATGTTTTTCTTGGAAAGTGATTGCATCAACTCTTCCAAATTACCTTCCATTTTACTGCACTTTATTTTTTAACAATCACACCCCTCTATCGAAATAGCAAGCTCGCTTTAAATTAAGAGAAGCTACATGGAGTGATGTTGAAACGATGCTGGATTGAAGTTACACTTGGAAAGGATCCAAATTTGCAATCCTTTAGAAGAAAATTGTATCTCTGAAGAATTTATCTTAGTTAGTGAACTAATAAATTAGAGCAGAACTCTAATTAAATAAATAAGATTCATCTAGGTTTAATTAGCAAACATAATCATGGGACCTGAAGTATTCATTAGCTAAATAAAGACTCTGTTAAACAACGTTATATTCTTGAGCGCTTATTTCAGAATAATGAAAAAACAGTTCATGACTCTGTAAAATGTCATTTGTAATGCAAATTTTTATGCTCTGTTGATTTTGCTATACTGAGTTGCATAATCAGAACTTCAGAAGTTCTTATTTACAGCTATGGAAGATATAAGAAAATATATCTGCAAATTTGATTCATTTCCGCTTTAAAGAATAAGATCTGAAAAAATAAAAATCTGATCCACTGTAAATTAATCATTTGGTATCATGTTACTTTATCTTCGATCAGGAACCCTGAATTGAAAATATTTTATATCTTTTATTGTACAAAAATGAGGTGGATAGAAAAAATTCAGAGAGTTTTAAAATTGGTGAATGATAAACGATTGAGGAAAGTATCACAGATCGAATCAAAGAACGGTTGTTCAAAATAAGGTTTTTATTCATAATGTGATTATTTTCCAATATATTATGATAATTTCTGAAGTTCGAAACCTTGTCGTACATCCAATTATTGCAGTCTCTGGTATCAAGCATCATAGTTTAAAAACTACAATTACTTTTGTTTTGTCAGACCTACTAATAGTACACGCTACCTGAAAGCAAAAAGGAAACTTTGGCACCAAATATTATACCTCAATAATTTATTCACTTCGTACGAAACGACACTTTTTATATAAACGCGTGAAATATATTATCGATGGTAATTGAGAAAAATGCGATTTCAAATTATATAGGGGAGAGTGGGGAGTTGTGAGCCGGAGGGAGTTGTGAGTCATTTGGATTTCTGCCATGCTGTGAGCGGTAGGTCTGCTGTATGTACTGTTCAGTGTTTCTCTTGACCCAAGCTAACTTTTCAGTGAGCATTCATCGCATCTAAAGGCGTTCTTGGCCTTCATGCGAATCACTCATTGTTGAATCCCACCGAAAGTTTTTTTTTTATACTTGTGTTTGTGGTATTTTGAGGCCCGTGTTGCAGACAACTCTAGAGGAAAGTTTCTACAAAACATTCCTTAGGCGATTTGCTCTCTAAACAAAGAAGAAAATTTCTATAATTGTTCAGTGCGTCTATGGCGATGCGTCCATTCTAAGCAAGTCCGATATGGGGAGTTGTAAGCCACAAGTTGTAGGGAGTTGAAGGGAGTTGATGAAGACTTCTGCATCATCTGTATAGGTACAATGCCGAAAGAATTAAATAGAAATAACGCAATACATTTTAACATGTGCGACCGTGCTGTGCACTTGAAGGGTGCCAACATGACGACTGGGTAATACACCTGTTTTAATTGCGAATCTGCTTAATTTTTTTAAATCTTCTAGTTGCATCAAATTTATCTTAAATTTCATTTTCTACTACTTTATTAAACATAAATTATAAAAATGTGCTCTTTCCTGACATTTTTCAAATGGCTCACAACTCCCCACCAAAATTACTAATACCGATTTTTTTACTTTTAGTCGATCTGCAATATTTCAAAGATGACGGTAATTTTTTTCAAATTCTTTTGTTCAGTAGTTGTGTTTAGATGTCCTCTAAAAACTCAACTTAAAACATTTACAATCTATCTATTTTTATGGAAGATATACCTCGGAAAAAAACCCGGCTCACAACTCTCCACTCTCCACTCTCCCCTACATGAAACTTTGAATCGAAATCGTATATTGTTACTTGTTATAAAATAGAATCTCGATTCTTATCATCATGACGCCTATAGGCATAATGTGTATTTTTGAATTTACCATTTGGGACAAATCAACATTTTTTATTTAATAAAAAAAGGAAAATTCCTCCAATGACTTTTCAAGTGTGCCGCTGCTATCAAAATACTCACATTCAATGAAATGGACCACAAATTAGTACAGTAACTCTGTTGAAAAAACAATAAATTATTATTATTATTAACATTCCATTTAACAAGTGTCATTTTCCTATAATTTACATTGATCGATTGTTGATATTTATAGTTTTTGAATCGATTATAAGAAGAATTATAGTACGATTACGATTGGATAAAAATAGCTGATGTTTTGCAATGTTTTCAGCCATTCTTTTAAACTTAAACGACTTTTAAATTATTACTTGTAATATTTTGTAAGTTGACAACACTATTTTTCATCTCGGCAATTATCATAAACTAATGACCATGTTTATAATCCTCTCATGAATAGACTCATTTTATTACGTAATCTCTTTGTTGTCTAGTTCTATGAATTGTCAGCAAATGTTAATCATTTAAACAATCTATTAACGTATACCTTGTCCCAACTATTTTTCATAAATAGGATCAATTCTTTGATTGAATCGACTAGGAATATCTTGCTAAAGACTTATTGCTATCATTTTTTTACATTCTCATCATTTATGATTGAGAAAGTATTAGAATCGTCTGAAATTTCACATATTGAATTTTCAACG
>WSXT02017975.1:0-14280 GCA_011762715.2 Neuroterus valhalla
AGCTATCCTTACTAATTCACTTTGGTCATGTGTAGCTTACCATTTCATTTAGTAGAAAGTGAAGAAATGACTAATTTGGTAGTGAAATACAAGGCTACTAATTCAATTAGTCAAATTCTTACTAATTCAGATTAAGAGAGTAGGAAAGGTCTTTTTTTTCTGCGCGTCCTGTAGAGTTTTTTTCAGTGCGATTGAGTTGATTTCTTTACAATACAGCACACATTGTGATCAATCGTTTTCTAGTGTAAGGATAAATTTTGGCAAAGAATATGATACTTAAAATTTTGGCGAGAAAAAAATAGACTCATCTTATTCATTTTCATTTGAAAATTGCATTGTCTATCCACCCTTGTTTCAATTGTCATCTTGTAGAAGAAAAGAAAGAATTTTTGATTACAAAAATCAAGATGATGCTGATGCTACACCGGAAAATCAATTTCGAAGAGATTTTTTCCTGGTTTCGGTTGATACTTCTTCAACTTCTTTTAATGAACGATTTCAGCAGCTGAAAAGTCCCGAAAAAAGTTTGGGGATTTTTATACGAATTCTCTTCCCTACCGCAAACACAGAACTCTGAAGATTCAGCTGAAAGAAAAAAGTAGTTAAAACAATTGTAACTGAAGAAATACAATGAAATAAGAAATATTACCAAAAAAAGGTAAAATCATTTACCTGTTCATTGCTGAGTCACGTACGGCGTCTATTTAAAAAAACGCGAGATTTAAACAATCATTTTTTTAGTGCAAATAATTAGTAGGCATTCTAAAAGTATTAGTTTGTAGTCGAAACTGTCATTTTTTATTTTATTATTTTCTAATTTTTAATTACTATGGTTTAAATCATTTTTGTTGGTTACGGTTTTTTTTTTAAAGCTTTTTTACTTCAATATTTTTTTGCTTGGTATGAATGAAGACAATCATTTCTATCAAATCGACTAATCACACTGTAGATACAACATTACAAGGGATTTTCAAGTAAACGTTTCGAATGAAATGGTAGATGTTCTCTGTGATAATGTATAAACATAATGAAATCAACTTTTTCATTCAGAATGGTACAAAGGTCCATTCTCCTTCCCTCAAAGAGTTTATAGTTTCATGATACCGCCTAGCCTAGTGTCATTTCCGTCTAAAACTGCACGCCCGAGTGTATACCTTTGCTTCAATGTTAGACGTTCGCGTTGAAAATTTGTTGAGGGAATTTTCATTTTCAGCAGGGTATTCACGCTCGTCATAAACTTAAGAGTATTGTTGAACTGTTTAGGAAGTTTGAGCTCCCTTGAACTATTCCCTAAATAAAACCCAGCGAGTTGAACACAAACGTGCAGCGCGATGTGATTGAACTTTTGCAAGTACATGTTAAAAACGAAAGTTCCCTCGATACATTTTCAACCCGAACGTCGAAAAACTGGTTTTTCTTTCGGAATAGAAGAACATTCAATTAATATTAACTTTTGATGAATTTTTTGATACAATGTTCAACGCTAGACCTTTCTGAGCAAAATTAAAAACAAATTATGTTGACGCGTTGAAAAATGCAGCCGCGAGGAATGAAACAACCCAGCCCTTCGCAGTGATTCCAGGAGAAGACCTGAACACGATAACTGACTGTTTCGCATCTCTGGACAACCTCCTCCACACTGTGGACTCTCCTGTCAAGGCTATTGACGTTACATTCAAAATTTTCCACACAATCCATGCACTGTATCCGAAGCATGCCGAACCACTGTGGCTGTTTTCAGGTATGCGTGTATGGTGGGATAACCGTAGGGAAATTCAAAGTTTAAAAGCAATAATTAACGAATTGTCGTGCGGAGAGTTGTATTAATTTTAAGTTGTACTCTTGAGAGCTTTTTTAATTTTCTATTACAATGCCTGTTTGCTCTGAGTGCGCAGCTGAGTCGTCACCATCGATCCGAGGATTATTTATCCATTATAAAATTATACATCGAATGCAAAATCATTCCTCTTACACTTGCACAGAGCAAAACTGCATATTAAAAAACTCATTTTGTTCTTGGGCTCGAATGCGTAGGCACTATCGTGCCTACACTCTCCGTGATATAGATAATCCCTTGTTGGGAATATTCTCATCTCACCCGTGCAAGTAAATTTTAAATATTTTTTAACACAGCAGAGCTCAGTTTTTATAGCCAAACTATGTAGTCATCCCTCTTTCCCTCGGAGTCTAGTTCAAATCATGGTTGACAATGTTGGAGATTTCGTTGAGAGCTCAATGGCAGAATTTAGGAGCAGATTCGAAAGGATAATAGAAACCTCAAATCTTCCGGATAATCAGAAAAGTGGAGTTGACTGTTTGCTTGATTCTTTTAGTTCTCCATTCTCTTCTCTATCTTCAGAATACTTAAGATTGAAATTTCGAAAATTGAAGTCAGGAAATCTTATACCAGCAACCGAATGTGTAGTGGGAGAAAGATTCGTATATAAATTCGTTGAAAATAGAATTGTAAGAATGCCAGTGACTTATACAGCTACACACATTCCATTACGGTTAACACTTAAAAAATTCTTTGAGCTCCCAGGAATTCTCTCAACAGTGTTAGACTACGTGAATGAGCTGAAACGTGGTGATAGCGTTTTGTCTAATTTCATCCAAGGCATATTATGGAAGAAAAAATCAATTCTCTATGAAGCCGAGGGTAAAATAGTGCTGCCCTTATTCCTTGGCACTGATGACTTAGAAATTAATAATGCCTTAGGCTCTCACACAGGTGTCAGTGAAGTAGGGGCCATTTATGTTTCAACGCCATGCTTGCCACCAAAATTCTACTCGCAATTGAATAATATATTTCTAAATCTTTTATATTATTCACAAGACAGCAAAATGCCTAATGGGGATCGCGAAATTTTCAAAATTGTAGTTAGTGAGTTAAATTTTCTCGCTCGAACCGGGATTTTGATTAAAACTAAATCTGGGGGTAAACGGGAGTACTTTGTCCTCGGTTTCATTTTGGGTGACAATTAGGGTTTGAACGAAGTTCTAGGATTTTCAGGTAGCTTTTCTGCTAACTTTTATTGCAGATTTTGTAAGAGGCACAGAACTGATTGCTCGTAGGAATGGATGATTGCCTCAAGGAAAAATCTGTTCGGCTTGATGTTGATTATTTTGATACTGTAGAGAATTTTGCTGCCAGCACTCTTCACGACTTCGATGAAGGAATAAGCAAGTATGAAATGCCACAGATTTGTCAATTTTTCATTATCGTAGCCAAAATATTTGATCTTGCATTCCTGAATGAAAGGATACTCGTTTTCAGTTACCAAATCAACGGGTTTTCGAACAAACCATCCGTTATAACTGATGATAATAAAAAAAAAACTTTAGAATGTCTGGCAGTGAAATGCGAACATTTGTTCTTCGCTTCAACTTCCTTGTTGGTGATTATGTTCAATTAGAATGCGGTGTCTGGAAGTACAACCTTCTGTTGCGCAGGGTAATAGAATATGTATCATGCACAGCCTTCCCTAAACAGCGTCTGCCACAATTGAAACATTTAATGGGAGAGCATAACGCTCTGTACTTGAAAGAGTTTGCTCTATTGAAACCAAAAATGTACTTGTTAGTGCATTACCCTCACATTTTGTTGGAAACGGGACCATTGCCTTATCTAAGCATGATTCAGAATGAGGGTAAGCATAAAGAAATTGAGGAGAGTGCAGCAGCAACGAACTCAAGAAAAAATTTGACTCACTTTCTTGCACTAAAGCAGCAATTAAGACTCTGTTATCGTTTCACCTCAGAAACAGGCTTAGAAAATGAAACACTTATAGGTCGCAGTAAAATCATTGCAAGTATTGAGTTATTAGAAAATTATAGACATTTTTCCGACAGTTTGCTCGATTCTTTTGGAGAGAACTCCTGCCTCAATGTAAAGTGGGTTACTTTCAAGGGAACAACTTATAGAGAAGGCATGAGCGTCGTTTTAGACCTAATTGATGATTTATTTCTCACATCCTTAGGAGTCATAAAGAAAATTTTGTACAATTCCAAAGGTCAAGTATGTCTGATTTGTTTAAAATCATTTATTAATGGGTTTGACTGCAATTTAAGAGCATATGAAATTGAATATTCGAATAAATGGACATGCGTTTTGATCGAAGATCTCTTAAATCCTTTTCCTGTGATAAAAGCAATTTTGATTAGTGGAAAGAAATTTGTTGGTCTCAAGCTTATTCTTTAAATATGTTTATCATTTTGTATTCTATATTGAAATAATTTTGTAATAAAACTTATATATATATATATATATATATTTATATATATCCTTGTATAATAATCTTGTTGTATTATTGACCATCTATTCTGTTTCATATACTATCCAGTCTCTTATAGAGGAAGGTACGGGGATGGGATGATTTATGTAACCGAACGGTTTGGCTGCAGCAACCGAACTTCTGCTTAAGAGTAGTACCTATAACCAAACTGTTCGATTACAGCAACCGAGCTGTTCGTTTGCTGTAATCGAACAGGATGGTTGCTGCAACCCAACAGTTCGGTTGCGGGAACTGCTTGTGAGCGAGCGGTTCGGTTGCTGCAACCGAACTGTCCGTTCACAACGACCAAACTTGGTCCAACCAAACCAGTTCGGTTATAGCAAACCACACGTTGGGTCAGTCCATAGGCAACCCGACAGTTCGGTTTGGAGAACCCAATTTCTCGTTGCGGCAACCGAACCTTTCTTTGCGTGTACGCGCTTGTAAGCGGTCTTTTGCTCCGCCTAGTTAGTGTAAGTGGTCATTTGTTGACGTCGCCTAATGCCAATAGACAATCTCTCAAAGGGTCAACGACGAGCAGATAAATCAATTTCCGATTGCTTGTAATATGCTGATAACGTCCTGATAAGCGTTGCCCCACTTACTGGTTGTGAGTGGTCGATTTTCATGATATCTACAACCTTATTAAAGACTTTCATGAATTTCCATCGACGAGCAAATAAGCCAACAAAAAATGTCGCTAGCTCCTGGACTATAATACTTGGTGAATACAAGAAATAAGTTCATATGTGCTTCAAATTTTTAAAAACTTGTTTTTTGGACAATTTTAAAATGAAATGACCACTTTTCTGTATGCACACATTTTTAGAGGTGCTTAGTTTGATTGTGTACTCACTTTCATTGGAAAAATGCAACAAACAAAGAGATAAGGAAAGTCAAACATAGGAGGGGTTGATAGAAAACTTGATTTAGTGAACCTCTCAACTTTATTAGAAGAAAACATACACAATATTCTAAGTATTGTCAAATATGGATAGTACAAATTTCAAAATGATGGTTTAGAGAAGGAAAAGTTGCGATATGTTACTTATACGTGAGTTTATCACTTCACTATTTCTGTGCAGCGAGCAGATTACAGTGCTCGCTTCTTTCTTTGCTCTGCGGTTATGAAAGATATTTATTCAAAAAATTTGGAATAAACTATTGTTCTAAACATGAAGGGTCGTGGTCTTTCCTTACAAGTGTAAGTTTGATGTCCAAAGCAGCGCCTGCACCTTTTCATCAAACTTCACATTCGTTGGTAATGATCAACTCAACCCTTGTGTCAAACGAGAATATGATTAGCTAAAATTTCAAAAAGATTGGGAGAAGAAGAGATGCTTTTTCATACTATAAAGGTTGAGAATTTTTAGATCAAATCAAAACCTTCTTGCTGAGATGGGGGTTCTCCATCGTTCCAAGGGGGGGGAGGAACCTTACGAGGCCGCCCAGGAGGCCCACGAACCTTAGGAGGCCGCCCAGGAGGCCTAGAAACCTTAGGAGGTTGTATGGGATTCTTCCGAGGCCGCCCAGCAGGCTTTCTTTCTTCCTGCCTAGCATCATTAATTTTTTTTGCTAATTCTGTTGCAAAATCTAGATCTTTTTGAGAATATGCAGGATTTTCGAAAGCACCCGGTGTAGGGCTTGATAGAGTAATTGCCTTCTGCACTTCCCACACGACGGTCGTGCTGCCCGGTATTTCGTGAGTTTTAAGATCCTTTTTATGTAGGGTAGCTCGCTCATTCGCCCTTGGACCACCATAATAATTTAGGTATTTAACAGCAGATCCAGGCGGGAGTTCTGATTCTTTAGATAATATGACGTAACCAGTGATTGCATAGCCATATTTTGTTTCTTCACCCGGTATTAAAATTTCAACTTCGGAGGGTGCTTTCGTATTGATTGCAAAAGGATTTTGTGGTGGTTTGCGCTTTCCAGGATAGTTAATTTTTTTCCCTGGAGGTAAAACAGGTCGTTCTTTACGCTTTCTACCGGAAGGGCCTTCAGCTGCACGGCGCGGCCCCGATCCCTTACCTCCACCGTCTACTGCTTCTGAAATAATAATAATACAAGTTCAATAATAGGTTTAACTTGTGCGATGAAAAACAGATTCGAATCCGGTATAAAGACGCGTTTAATGCCTATGAGACGGCACTCATAGACGAACGTGATTTTTGAAAATAATTTACCATGTCAAAGCATATGAATAGTAGAAGGCAAAATTTTGATAGATAAAGGGTACTGTGTGGAAAGATTGGTTGAGCACAGTTAACTCCCAGACCTTAAATCGTTGGTAATCATTTTTGTTATCTACTTCAGGTAAAGATAATACACTTTTGTGTATCAAAAATTAGCTTTTCTAGGATTTTATGAATGTTCGCTTGGTGAAAGTTGTTATCCTTTTTTCAGAATTCACCACCTAGATTCAACCAACTATTTTCTTCATTGTTCAAACATGCAGGGCGATTTCCGGCCAAAAAAATAAGCTTGATCTAGCAAGATAATTCTTTCAAAAAACAAGATGCATTGTTCACAAAAGTCATGTCGATGAATAAATTTCAACCAGGCGAATATAAATCCCTAGCTAAAAAAAATCCTAATTTATACGTATGTAAGTCCAGAAAGTATTTCAATCGTTAACTAAAGAAAAATTAGGAAAGAGTGATTGGTATTTACTTCAAGCATCTCATTTAAAAAAAAAACAATTGATGTTTGAGTGATAGTCGAGTAAATTTAGTCGAATTCCTATATGTGTTATTGCAATTAATTGGGTAAGAAAACTTTTTTTTCCATCTTTAGGATACCATATAGGAAGCTTGAATCCAAGTTTTCGACCATCAACCCTTTGCAGGTTGTCCGCCATCTTGAAGTAAGGGGTGATTTCTTGTATCGCGTATAACAGTCGTATTTTTAATCCTATATTATAAGAAATCTCTAATGTCACGCGTAACGCCAAACCGTGTCACAGTTGCGTGCCTACGTGTGTTAGGTTTCGTGTTACCATGGCTAGCTGAAATAAATGCTAACAGCCCGTTTTTTTGCACTAAAATTTTTGCAAACATCACGATTTTTCGTGATGTTTTCAGATTTTTTCTTAACTCGAAAGTAGAAATATTTTTCAACAACCAGATGAAAATAGTAATTTTTTGCATTATTTTGCAGTGACACTCGATAACAATTTTCATCCAATTGATATTTGAATTTTCAAACTCCATTTCGGATCATTTATAAAATTTGAAAAAGGGTTTTTGAATTTTTTTGCAGCGATTTGAGTTAACTTCTCAACTATTTGATAGTTTGTGTGCATCTTTTTTAATTATTATGCATCTGTAGTTAAACATTTCATAATTGTTAATCGTATGTTTTTTAATTTTCTAAAATATGTCAAAATAACTCGATAAATATTTCATTCTATTTCATATTTGAGTTTTTCTTTTATTTTTTGTCAGAGTTTCGGCATTTTCAAAATTCAAAAATATGAACGAAAATGAAAATTTTTAGCCAAACGACGCAAGGCATAAAAAAAAGTTTGAAGAAGAAAATGTTTCTTTTTGAGAGCCCAACAGGATGATATTTACAACTGTTCGAGTTTTTATTCAACAGTTTATCATTCAAAACCAAAACTGTTTTTGGTTCATGTATCTTTTGTTACATTTTTCGTTAAAAATCTATCTCTCTTGATGAAAGACACAACAACTGCTTTCTTGAGAATTTATTTTCTGTTCGAAAATTCATCACTCATGAGATATGAGGAAAGGGGAATGGAGAAAACAGAAAAAGAGGGGGAGGGTAAAGTATAGAAGATAAGAAGGGAAGAAGAAGATCAAGTGTAGAAAGAGAAGAAAAGAAAAAAGGAGAATAGATAATAATCAGAAATAGTAATAATCAGAAAGGGATAGAGGAAGAGAAGAAAAAAGTTGGGACAAGAAGAGAAAAAAAAGAAGAGGAGAAGAGAGGATAAATATAAAAGAACAGAAGAAAGAGATAAGTAGGAGAAGATGTAATGAAAAAAGTGAAAAAAATGAAAGAGAGATTAGAATTTAGAAAAAAGGGAAGAAAAGGAGAAAAAGAGACCAAAGAAGAGAGAAGAAAAGGTGTGAATATGAGAATGTGATAAAGGGAAGAAGGCATAAAGTGAAGAAAAGAAGACGATCATGAGAGAATAAACGACGGAGGGAGGAAGAATTCTACGGGGATAAGAGAAGAAAATAATCAATAGCAGAAGAGAGCTGATAGAAGAGGATATGAGGAGAAGAAAAGAAGAAGAGAAGCAGAGAGTTTATCAAAGAAAAGAGGAAGAAAAGAAGAGAGTTGAAAGAAAAAGAGAAGGAGGAAAAAGTGGAGGAAAGAAGAGTAACTAGAAAAAGGGAAGAAGCAAAAAAGAGAGGGAGAAAAGAAGACAGTTAGGATATAGAGAGAAAAAAAGCCTCAGAGAAAAGAGGACGAGCATAGAAGAGAAAGAGGTAAAAGAAAAAGAAAGAGAAGAAAAAGGAGAAGAGGATAACAAGAGAAAAAAGGATTAAAGAGAAGAAGACAAGTAGTGAATAAAAAAAAGAAGAGCAGAGAGAGAGAGAGGGAGAGAGTTGAGGAAAAAAGAAAGGAAAGGAGTACAAAATAAGTGAAGATGAGGAGAGAAGAAGGGGAGAAGACAAAAATATAAGAAAGGAAAAAAGACGAATAAAAGAAAAAGGACAATGCCGAGAAGAAGATAGTTAAGACACGAAGAGAGTTGGGAAAGAAAAGGAGGAAGGAAGGATAGAAGATTCGAAAGAGAAAAGCGGAGGAAGAGGATAGGAGAGATGGTGAATAATTGAGGGGGAGTAAGTTGAAAGGTAAAGAGAAGAATAGGAGGAAAGGAGAATATGAGAGAAACAGAGGATAACAGAAGACGAGAAGAGTGAAGGGAAAAGAAGAGTTTGGAACGAGGGGAATAGAAGAGGAAGATTTGTTTGACGAAGAGTAGAGAAAAAGGAGAGAAGTAAAGAAAGAAAACGATACGAAGAAAAAAAAGGATTCAAGAGAAGAAGGAAGTGGACTGAAGTTATGAGGGTATGTGAGGTGGAGAGAATATAAGGAGTGAGTAAGAGAAGGATGAAGTAAGGAGAGAAAGAGTGCAAGAAGCAGAAGAGAGTTGGAAGAATAAGAAAAGAAAAGAAGAAGGGAGTCGGAGGAAAGGGAGGGCAAAGCCAAGAAGAGAAGGAGAGATGATGAGAATAAAGAGAAAGAGCAAAGAAGAAAAAAAGAAGAGAAGAATTGAAGGACGAGAAGGGGAGATAGAAGAAAAGAAGACAAGAATGTTGGGAGAAGAGAGGGAGAAGAGCAGAAGAGCAGAGGAGAAGGGAAGAAAAGAGAAGTAGAGTAACAGTGCAGAGAGAAGAGGAAAAGGTGAAGAGAACAGAAGAATGGAAGAAGTGAAGAAGTGAAAGAGGTAGGAACTGTAAAAGAGCGTTAACAAATGAAGGGAAATGAGAAGGAGAAAAGAAGAAATGAAGAAGAAGAGAATGGTATCGGAAAATGAAAAGGGAAAGAGAAGAGAATAAGAGGAAGAAAAGAGAAAAAGAGAAGAGAGTTGAAACATGAAAAAAGGAGAAAAAAAGGGAAGAAGAGAAGAACAGAGTAATCAGAAAAAGTGGAGGAACAAGGGGAAGGACAAGGAAGAAAATAGTTGAGTGACAAAGAGAAAAGGAGTAAAAAGGAGCAAGAAGGAGAAGAAGAGGAGAGGATAAGTAAAGGAGAGATGAGAAGAAAATTTGATTTTCAGGAGAAGAAAAGGGTAGAAGAGATATAAGAGAAAAAGAAAGCCTGGATAGGAAGAGAGTGAGGTAGAGAAACGCGACTATTCTGATGAAGAATAATATTTTTTTACATTCTCTTCATAATGAGAAAGTATGGGTTTTATGTGAAAATCGACTTTCGCGGAATTTATTAAATCTCCACGTTTTGAGACCTTCTGATTCCGAAAAAGTAGTAGTATTTTGAAAGACTAATACGATTGGATTGCCCTGTGGCACACATTTTGAGGGACCAAAAAGACAATTTGTTGTAGCACGTAGAAAGTGAAACAATTTACTTTCATGATTTTTCTCGATGAAAACAAAATTGTCTGAGTTTTGGCATTTTCAAAATCCAAAAATATTAACGAAAATAAGAATTTTCAGCCAAACAACGCAAGGTATAAAAAGAGTTTGGAGAAAAAAATGTTTCTTTTTGGGAACCCTGCAGGATCATCTTAACAACTTTTCGAGATTTCTCGAAAAATCGAAAATTCAAATTTTGGTCGCACAAAAAATTTAAAAATAGAAAGATTCATTTTTGGTCCACTCGATCTCGTTCAAAGACCGTCGATACACAGGCCCGAAACCGGAATGAGATTGAGTTTGCAGTGTAATTATGTTGTACACAATCAAGAAATTTTAATATCAATAAGGGCTTGTGTAATGGTATAATATTGTTAATTAAAAGGTCGGGGTCAGTTGCGAAGAAGAAATGGAACGATTTTCTAAGAATTTTCTTTGAATATAGGTTTTACTACTTATGGAACAATATTCTACACTTTCAGTAATAATTTTTCATCATGAAAATATCAATGAGGCAATGATAATCTAGAAAATTAACATAAAGAAATTTGCAATAAAAAAGTGAATTATATGAAAATTATGTGATAAATTCTTTATAACAAGATGGTTGGTATTGGGCGTGATGACTCGACAGTGTAATTATAATAAAATAATAAATTTCCTTGATCAAAAATGCAAATTTGAAAAAAATGATTAAAATCAAAATATGCATACTTTTTCTATATATTTTTGACGGAAAAATTTGATGTAAAAACAAAGTCAGAAAAGTCAGTTAAGAGTGATTCTATATCATATTTAATGATCGAATGGATTTCTGGATGTATTAAATTCTTTTTTAAGTAAACTGCAGTCGCTGTTTGGAGATACCTTCAAAGATCATTATGTGTCTGTAAATCTTTCAAAATAAATAAATCTTGATTGAAATAATATACTTTTTCTTTTTTGAGTAAGTGCTTACTTACCGTAGCGTCTGAAATTTGCACGCACCGTCACTCGGTAGTTGGTAGTGCTGGATTGTGAGCGCTGTGCCGTACTAAATTATTCTAAGTTTCGTTGATGGAATGGAAAAGTTTTGGATTTTTTTTCACTGTGAAGCAGGAAACTCTGAAAGTTCATGGAGCTCTGTAAGACATTTTTTTCAAAAGTTGAATTTTTAGAAAATGAAGCATATGAAAAACTGACAAAAATGCATTTTGACTCCGAAAAATCTTAGTTCCCAAACAAAAATTTTGACTGGATGAGATTATTTTTCCTTAATGTTTATTTAACTAACTTGTTATTATAATTTTTGAAGTGAGTTTAATTAACAACATTCAGTATAAATTTATATTAGCAAAAATTCGTTAGCAAAAAATTTATGCCTCAATAAATTTTCTAATTATAATCCGTTACCTCGAAAAAAAAATCAAACGTTTCTCGACTTAAAGTTTTAATTTCACGTAATTTAATCTTTTTATTCTCTTTTTTTTATTATATATAATGTCTATGTAATATTATTAGGTTTTTACTATTTAATTATATTTTAAACCGTGCAAAAAACATTTTAATACTATCAGCAGCATGTTTACAGTAGCATAAAATTGTTGAAAAAATATAACGATTTTTTGTAAATTTGTGAAACAAAAAAAACTTAAACTGATCAAGAACCTTGAAATTTCTTTACAGATTGCATACTCATAAATTAAAGATTGTGAGGTTTGTAACACGAATCTCACAATTTCAGTAATTGAGTTTTGCCATCGAATTCCTGTAAAAATTTTCTCGTTCTTTATTTTTGAGAATTTTCCATTTATTCTTCCAATAAACAAGAGAAATCATATGATAAATCGTATAACATTATATTGAAAAATAGTAAAAAATTGAAATGCCAATTAGAAATAATCAATGTAGAGTTTAAAAATAAGGAAAATTCATAATAAAAATAACAAATGAAAGATAATTGCAATATAAAACATGCACACAAAGAAATAGACAAAATTAAATTTAATTGAAAAAAATAAAAAATAAAAATAAAAAATGTTGAACTCCATTTCATCAACGAAACTTAAAATAATAAGGTACGGCACAGTGCTCGCAATCCAGCACTACTAACTACTATTACTCTTATACTATTGCTCTTGCAAAAAAAATTTCAAAAAAAAATTCAAAGAAAATTGTGTGAAAAAAAACTTTTGTTTTAGAAGTTTTGTGGTAGCACTGATATTGAGAAAAATATTCGATCTAAAAAAATTTGCAACCCTCTTATTAGTTTCATCATCAATTTTTAAGCAACAAACAAGCAAAATAAGAGAGAACATAAAATATACTAATTTGTAGGACTAATTTTTTTCTTGAAAGATGGTATCAACTGTTTTTTTGGGTGAATTAAAAATACGACTGTTATACGCGATACAGGAAATCATCCCTCATTTCAAGATGACGGGAAACCTGCAAAGAGTTGATGGTCGAAAACTTGGATTCTAGGTTTCCAGATGGTACCCGAAAAACGGCAGAAAAAAATTTCCTTACCCAATGAATCACAATAATAAAATCTAAATATACTGGACTATGAGAAAAAATATATTCCTCACAAGATGCATGTGTACGCGACGAATGTGGGTCTTTTTCGAATACATTATTACGAAATTTCTCTCACCTTCCCAAAATTCTTTTTGGAAAGTTTTTTTGGGGGATCTGGATATTTTTTTGAACACTCACAAAATTTTTTGCCTGCTCGATGAACGAATAACCCTGGCCAGTGGTATCACTCTTAATTTAATTGCACCGATTTGTCGATGGTCATCTTAAAGAAATGGCTAGGATATGACGTCCGTCTGTCTGTATTATGTATGCCTGTATGTATGAATGTTTGTCTGTAAGCACGATAACCCATGAAAAAACTTATCTATTTGATTAACCTTTGGCACACACTTTTAGTGTCAGAAACTGAAGGTCAAGTTCGTTAATAAGGGAAAAACAGGGATGAACAAAAGTTGTGCAAACAATAAAGATCTACAAATTTGGTCAAATCTGTCTTTTGACAGGACAAGTAGTGCTTGCTTCATTCATAAAAAAACCATATTTAGAACGAAAGAATGGAATCTTTGGACAATCGACACAAGCTCGGGAAAAAATGCACACAAGTTCTTTACCAGAAAGATATCTTTAAATGTGTTCTCATTTTTCCCATTGAGCGCAAAGTTTTTGTTTCAATCGTAAAAAATAAAATATAACATTAAAAAATTCAATTTCCAGGAATAAGTAAACAACACATGAAAATCATCAATTAATATTAGCAATAACTACAAATTGAATAAATTTCACGCCTTTTTTTCCTAATTCATAGATTACCAACAATTTTACCAACTAGTTTCATATCAATTTCGGGAACATCAAAAGATACAAAATATATTTTCCTGTAAGAAAAAGATGCTCAATGAAATTTGGTATTGAAGTGTACTTTAAAGAATTGAAAATTCGGGACCTCATTTTCGAATGGCCAGGGTTCACCTTGTTCTCTTAATAAT
Organism: Neuroterus valhalla; assembly: GCA_011762715.2. Taxonomy (NCBI): domain Eukaryota; kingdom Metazoa; phylum Arthropoda; class Insecta; order Hymenoptera; family Cynipidae; genus Neuroterus; species Neuroterus valhalla. The sequence continues at coordinate 13,858 of WSXT02017975.1, forward strand.
AATTTTACGTGCCCCCCTGTGATGATCCGGCAGCTCAATTGACGTGCCAGCTTTAACGCGAAAGAGATAGAGGATCAGAATCACGGGTGAGAAAGAGACATTTCGAAGGAACAGCTTTCCTTGTCTCGACATAGCGAGCGAGCACTGGTGCGGAAGGGACGGATTGGACTTGCCATGCGGGAACATTTTGAAAACTCTCAATTTCAGTCTGTCATATTTCATTAGGCATCATCGGGCTCGATAAGACAAGGAATGAATGCACAAACAGATAATTTGAACCCTTGCAATAAGTCCATTAAATTTTTGGTCGTGGCGAAGGCTGCGTTCAATTCATATAAGCAAATGAAAAACGCGTTTCGGTAATTCGGAACATTTTTCTGTTAATCTTAGCGTGGATGTTGGCGCTCGTTTCTCTCACCTTCG
>WSXT02017986.1:0-14278 GCA_011762715.2 Neuroterus valhalla
CCTTGCCGAAACATGAGTCCTAGATCATCGCGCGCTAGAGCCCTTATTGCATCCGGCCCCTCAATTATGTCTTCAGCAATTTGCATAACAAATCTTCTGCTTTTGCAAATTGTCTTTCTGATGCCAGAACGCCAATTCCCTCTACGTCATATGACTTAAGGATGATGCACAAGCAAGTAGAATAGCGTCTTTGGAAGTTGAGTCGCTCACCACTTTCTTCTTTGACAATGGATCATAACCACACAATGGACCCGTAATGTAGCCCTTTTGTGGATCTGTACGTACTTAACTGAGAATGGTGGCCTGTATAGAGTCCAGGTCACGAATGCGCTATTCAATCAGTCGAGCATGTCCCTCGAATGCAAACCCAGCTTTAATCTAAACACGAGAGTCTGAAAGCTGCGATCGCTGCTCCACAAACGAGGCGCTCTATGTGTATCGATCTTACTCACCGCTTCAACGTTACTAAAATAGCAAAGTACCTCTTTTGCCAGTTTAGCTTTCAGGTGATACGAACTCAAACAGACGTCATTCCGAGTAAAAAATAATTGGCTAAGCTTGAAATTTATCATCTCTCTAGCTGATGATAATACGCTTATCGAGACACTCTCAGCTCAAAAGGATAGCAAATTTTAATATCCCAGCAAACTGATTCTCATCTATGGCCTATTCATTCAGGTGATTAGTGTTGTCTCCTATCCTGCATAATGGTATCTATGTACAATATTGTACATTCCAGTCAAGTGCGTAATGTCCTGTGTACACGCGAACTGCGACCGCAAGGAGATACCCTTCCATGATATAGAAGAGGTGCGGTCCTAACGAAATGACTCCTGCAAACATAAATCAGACTTAATTGAAATTAAAACAAAATCAAGATTGCGCTCAGCCATTTATCTAGGGATGGTCTTCTCTTTCTGATATAAATTCTGATTTCCTTAATCCAAAGTTTGAGTTGAAAGCTGACAAACAGGTCCTGTACAAGCTGATTGATCTAGGATCACTGAGATGTTATTCACGTTGAGTATTTTATTTGCACTATCGTATCTGCAATGAGAAATTAATTAGAACAGATCCTCGAACTTACGCACAATATTCATGAAGTTCTTTCAGATAGGATATCTGTTCATTGAGATTATTGGAAGTGCCATTTCAGCCTGGAAGAAGTGAAGATGCGTTTTGAGATATTTGAGGTTCTATACTCGGGAAATGGGGTTTTTCACTTCAACTCTTCGGAGCATACCATTTTGCACTCGGAAATTTCTCTTGGAAATTTTTACATGGAAGTCTTGATGGTCGCCAAATAGTTATTTACAGTTAGAGAATCGACATCTTTAATACCAAGATGGTAGATTGAAATTTACAAAGTCGAAGGCTCCAAAAGCTTTTATTAGAGGATTTCGGGGTCGCTGGTTATGAATATGAAGTCGCGAGATTGACATTCTCATCAACAATATGGCTGATTGAAATTTACAAAATCGAAGGATTTCGATGTCTAAAAACTCTTATTCAAGGGTTTCGAGGTCGCTGGTAATTAATATGGAGTCGCAAGATTGACATTCTCATCAACAAGATGGCCGATTCAAAATGGCGCATTTAAATGGTGCATTGAAATGTACAACATCGAAGGATTTCGATTCCTGTAGGTTTTTATTTAACGGTTTCTGGGTCACTGGTTATGAATATAAAGTCGCGAGATTGACATTCTCATCAACAAGATGGCCGATTCAAAATGGCGGATTTAGGTGGCGGGTTGAAATTTACCAAATCGGAGGATTTCGATCTCTAAAAGCTCTCATTCGACGGTTTCGCGGTCGCTGGTTATGAATATGAAGTCGCAAGGTTGACATTCTCGTCAACAAGATGGCCGATTCAAAATGGCGGATTGAAATTCACAAAATCGAAGGATTTAGATCTTCAAAAGCTTTCATTCGAGGGTTTCGGGGTCGCTGGTTATGAATATGAAGTAGCAAGATCAACATTCTGATCAACAATATGGCGGATTGGAATTTACAAGATCAAAGGATTTCGATCTCTAAAAGTTTTTATTTTACGGTTTTGTGTCGCTGGTAATTAATGTGGAATCGCCAAATTGACATTCTCATCAACAAGATGGCCGATTCAAAATGTCGGATTTAAATGGCGCATTGAAATTTACAGAATCGAAGGATTTCGATCTCTGAAGGTTTTTATTTAACGGTTTCTGAATCACTGGTTATGAATATAAAGTCGCAAAATTGACATTCTCATCAGAAATATGGCCGATTCAAAATAGCGGACTGGAATTTACAAAATCAAAGGATTTCCATCTCCTAAAGCTTTTATTTCAGGGTTTCCGTGTCGCTGGTAATTAATATGAAATTGCAAAATTGACATTCTCATCAACAAGATGGCTGATTCAAAATGGTGGATTGAAATTCTCAAAATCAAAGGATTTCGATCTCTCAAAGCTCTTATTCAAAGGATTTAATGGCGGAATGAGATTGGTTATGGATATAAAGTCGCAAAATTGACATTCTCATCAACAAGATGGCCGATTCAAGATGGCGTACTGAATTTACGGACAAAACAATATTGGTCTCTGAAATTCTGAATTGGGGAGTTGGGGAGTTAAGGTGCATGAACAACCTTGAATTTTTCAGGGTCGACAATTCCTATTTTTAGCGTTGCCCAGGAACAAGGACATAGACGTAATGGGATTCCGTTCCCTTTGGGGTACTTAGTTATCATAAGTCCCCTCGCCTCCCACTGTGCAGGATACTTAATAACGTGATTCTCCTCACCTCTCACGATTCGGAGTGGTCTTTTTAGGAAAAAAATCCGGTTTTTTTTTTAATTAGTAAAGTCCTTGGCCCAGAACGTCTGTTATGTTGAGCATCTGGGTCATGACGTTGATGACGCCAGCAATAGTCAGCCAGCATTGATGTGGACCATTTTCTCTGATAACGTCTTTCCATGCCTTTAATATCCTGGTTGAATCGTACTCCCTGTTCGTCGTTAACATCACAAATCATTTTCTGGAAACCGATCTAGATAAGAGTGTAAATAGTGTAATTTGATGCCTTTGCTACAACCTAACCCCTGTTCGTCATTAACATCACAAAAATTTTCTGGAAACCGATCTAGATAAGAGTGTAAATAGTGTAATTTGATGCCTTTGCTACAACCTAAATTATGATACTTCTCGAGCAGACCTATTACAAGTTCTTTGTAGTTACTAGCTTTGCTATTGCCTAAAAACCCTTGTACAACTTTTTTGATCATCGGATAAACAGGGAATAGGTTTTGTAACACTTGCTACGTTTGCATATTCAATATGATGAGCATTTTTGACATTGAATCTAAACGTATTGGTTGAACAGTAATAACATTCATCAAGGCTAGCAGCTGCACGCCAAATCACAGGTATTATGGAAAGCATTCGGGGTACATCACTTCTGGGATTATTCAACCGTCTAAATGATTCAAGAAATGATTTGAAAGCCATATGTGGAACCAAAGACGTATCTTGATTAGATTTTAAAAATTTTGAAGTAATAGATTAAATGACTTATTTAATATATTCTATTATATTTTCGCCAAAAAAGGAAAACACGGGGATGTGGATCTGTATCGGGGCTCGAATATCATTTCACTTGTACGAGTAGAAGTGTCTAGATATTCTGTCAACAGTAAGCTCTGTGGAATTCCATTCCCACCTGACGAGCAGGGGGGCCTTAGCTACTCTTATCAAGCGCCACTAAAGGAGCGCCACGGCAACTGCGTAATCTAATCGTAACCATTTCACGAAAATTCCATTGATACAAGGTCTAGACAGTTTTCTTATAGAATACAGAATTTCGGATGCCAATATTGTTTTGTCCGTAAATTCCAGTCCGCCATTTTGAATCGGCCATCTTGTTGATGAGAACGTCAACCTTGTGACTTCATATTCATACCGAACGACCCCAAAAACCTCGAAAAAAAGCTTTTGTAAATCGATATCCTTCGATTTTGTAAATTTCAATCCGCCATTTTAAATCGGCCATCTTGTTGACGAGAATGTCAATCTTGCGACTTCATTTTCATAACCAGCGACCCCGAAACCTTCGAATAAATGCTTTGAGAAGTCGAAATCCTTCGATTTTGTAAATTTCAATCCGCCATTTTCCTCCGCTATTTTGAATTGGCTATCTTGTTGACGAGAACGTCAATCTTGCGACTTCATATTCATAACCAGCGACCCCGAAACCCTCGAATAAAAGCTTTTATAGATCGGAACCCTTCGATTTTGATAATTTCAATCCGTCATTTTGAATACGCCATTTTGAATCGGCCATCTTGTTGACGAGGATGTCAATCTTGCGACTTCATATTCATAACCAGCGACTCCGAAACCCCAGAATAAAAGCTTTTATAGATCAGGACCCTTCGATTTTGTTAATTTCAATCCGTCATTTTGAATACGCCATTTTGAACCGACCGTCTTGTTGACGAGAATGTCAATCTTGCGACTTCATATTCATAACCAGCGACCCCGAAACCTTCGAATTAAAGCTTTCAGAGATCGAAATCCTTCGATTTTGTCAATTTCGATCCGCCATTTTCCTTCGCCATTTTAAATTGGCCATCTTGTTGACGAGAACGTCAATCTTGCGACTTCATATTCATAACCAGCGACCCCGAAACCTTTGAGTAAAAGATTTTATCGGAACCCTTCGATTTTGTTAATTTTAATTCCTCATTTTGAATACGCCATTTTGTATCGGCCATCTTGTTGACGAGAATGTCAATCTTTCGACTTCATGTTCATAACCAGCGACCTTGAGACCCTCGAATAAAAGCTTTTGTAGATCGGAATCCTTCGATTTTGTACATTTCAATCCACTATTTTGAATCCACCATCTTGGTTATAAAGATTTCGATTCTCTAACCGTAAATACTTAGTCAGAGACCATCAAGACTTCCAGATACAAATTTCTAAGCGGAATTTCGGAGTGAAATCCTTGCGAAACAAAATCGCTGGTGACTGTTCGCGCGCCCAGTACATAACCTCAAATGTAGAAAAAAAAACCCATTCTCTGAGTATATAACCACAAATATCTCAAAATCCTGACCTAACGGACATATTCTGAGCTCGAATTCGGATTCTACGGAAAAAATTACTCCGGTAAAGACCTCTCTCATTTCCCAATGACAAATACTGATACATGTGATGTGGGAGATACCTTCCCGATTCGTTGTCTCCGTTTTGCGTACTTGTGGTCCTGAGGGAATTATATTATATTCCCTGAGGGAATTATATTCATAGTCTTGTCCGCGGCGGCGAAGCCGCCACCACAGGGCGCAGGGAGTGGAACTATAAAAATCCTCTTGAAAAGAACATTAGCCAAGTCTTAGTGTTGAAAGAGAATCGTGATCGCAAGAAGATTTGGAAATCTCGGCATTTCCCACTATCTTGAAGAAATTTAGGAACTTTTTGTTCAAATTCGATAGACATTGCATCCAAAGTCTCAAAATTTCCAGATTAATCACTGAGTAGTCTATCGGCTATGAAGCAGGAAAAATCTGAACTGGAAGAGGATACGTAAGACACTCAAAACACTCCAAAAAAATTCGCGTTCCCTAAAGTAAATCGAAAACAGAAACTTCTTTAAAAGTCATTTCAACTGAATTTGTTGAGCCTATTTCTCCAATAAAAATTAACAAACCATTCAAGTGCAGTTTCACGACTCGATCATACGCCAATCATCCCACTCATTCACGACGGCTCGTTTCCGCTTTACATGGATTGCGTAACTGACAGGTCGATCGGTTGATATGAATCAAAAGGCGAGCCCTTTAATTAAAGCTACGTGGCACTATTAAATACCACGACCGTCGACTGGCTCATAGAAAACGCTACTCCATTATCAACCACGATCAAATAAACTCTCTTTATTCTCATTATAACAGAAATTGGTTCGCTGGAAATATTTTCTTTTCATGCAAGAGAAAGCCAACATTGGCTCGAGGAGATTATTGATGAATTCCGCAAGAATTTTTTTTACAAATCTGTAAATGCGAATTTTTTAAGAATAAAACTCCAATGAGAAAATCAATTTCTACTACTTCCTCTCCTAATATCTCAGCAGGAAGTAAGCTTCTGGACATTTCAAAGAGGCAATTCCACCACAGAGGTAACAGTTATTTACGGAGAGAGTGACAAACATGACGGAAGGAAAATGAGGCAACCCGCAAGCATGCTTTTGCAGCTCTCCTGTAATCGAACTTTTGATTCGTTTTTTGATATTGCAGTCGCGTCTCTCAATTTTGAGTTAAAGTACCCCCGAGACGGCCAATGGAATCTCGGTACTTCGGACTCGACTCGTGGAAAAAAGTAATTTTGTCGCCGCAAAATCAGTTTGACTGGACGTCTGTAAATTGCTCGAAACCCACCCTCAATTCCACCAACCGCCACTCTCTCCATCCCCGGAGAGACGCGGTCGTACGACGAGAAGCGATTTCTCCTCAAAGTTTTTGCAGACCGCTCTCGTACTCGATTTTATCCCACCTCCCTTCCCACTTCAGCTTACCCGTTGTAAGAAGTGGGGAGCTTGAAGTTAGTTCGAGGGTTCAAAAGTACGAGAGGAAAAAGTCCGGACCAATTTAACAGCGCTCTTTGCGCCTTCATGAATAGGGGAGGCATCCATTCATTACCCGTAATCCCAACAATAATCCCTGAAAGGGAATTCTAAATCTTCCCGGGTACGAGATGAGAGAATGTTATTCTATGTCTAGATACGAGCAAAAAAATCTTGCGGAACGTCCTTCTAGAGTGAGTAGGTATCGAGATATTGAGGTTTCAAGTTTCGTCACATGGCATCAATGGGGCGACGACGAAAGTGTTGTTCCGCCATAGAAAATATTTTTCGCTAAACTGTCGTCACGTGACGAAACTTTAAACCCCCGTATCTCGAGATCTACTCATCAAAGAAACATTTTGCTTGATACTTTTTTGGTTGTACTCCAATGTAGAATTAGCCACTCCAGAAGTGAGATCTTGGCACGAGTCTCCATACAAGTTCATTTTCACGTGAAAGCATAAAGGCTGAGAGCGTTAACACGCAGGGTTTCGTGTTGCGTCAAAGTGCTCGGAAGTTCGCTGTACGACAATAATGAATGCAATGAAAATGAGGGGTAGTGTGGGTGGAATGTCGCCATCGATAGAGCGACAACGACACACCGTGCATGATCCAGGAATCGTGATGCTTGTATCATTATCGCTCTTCATCTTTCAACAGTACAACTCAATTATGCGACGCCTCATTACACTTTGCCGCATGTGCAAGAATTTTCCTCATCGATAAACCAGAACTAGAGGTGTTTTTATATCCGTATAAAGCATGTTTTTGCATTCTGAAGATTTTAATAACTGGAATATTATTCTCTGTAAAATTGCAAATAAAGACTCCTTCTGCAAAACGTTTCTGGGACGAACAGCTTGGGAGATATAGAGACCTGAAGTTTGGGGCTCCTGCACTTAGGCGCTTCAAGTTGCAGGTGACCAAATTCTGGACAAAAACTGTGCTCTATGCACAGCAAATTATGGGAAATCTTCTCGCGATTGGACCTCTGCTCTAGCAATCAGACCAGCCGTGCCAGCTATTCATGTTTCTGAAAAGGATGATCCTTTCCTCAGGATCACAAGTATCAACACATAATCTACATAACAATCAAAATATCTGAAGTCTGGAATTATTTTTAGAGGATACACATCGAATTTCGAGTCTCTGTGCTCCAAGTTAGCTCAAATTTTAGGAGCCTGAGACCTAAATAAACCTTCAAGTCTCCGAAAGTATGCGACTCATGGTATTCATTCAAGAGAATTTACTCTCAAGTTTTTCAAGCAGAATAACTTGAGAGAGAAAGAGAAAGAGCGCAGTCTCATCTTAGTCTACTTAATTCTACTTATTCTTACTGAACAATTTCATCCATAATCATTCTTTCATTTTATCTCATTCGCTCCTCTAGCTTCCTCCATTTCCCTCATCCACTCCTCCCCCTGTCCTCCCTCGCCCAGAATCATTACCACATTTTCTTGCCAGCTCCCTTTATCTCCCATTCCTCTCATACATCCTACACATACATGTTCCCATGTTTCTTCTTCCCATTCACATATGCTGCACTTTCTTTTCTCCTTATTTTACCAATACATCGATTCCCTGACCTCGTTCCCCCATCTAAATCTTGTTACTCTTGTCCATCTCTTCTCTCTCTACCCCTTTTCGGAAAACATTTGTAGTCCTTCCTTGTTCATTATCTTATACCATTTATTGTATTTTTATTCAATAATCCTTCCCCATCTTTCTATTAAATGACTTTCCTTATCTTTCTCTTCGAGTTCTTCAAAATTTACTCCGATTTCCTCTCATATCTCTATCCGTAAGGGAGACTCTTCTTTCTTCTTCCCATTTCGTTAACTTGATCGCCCTCCCTCTTCTTTCTTCCACCTCCTTCAGACTTTTTTTTGCTAACCCTCCTCCTTTTCCCTCCCTTAGCTTTTCTTCAAATTTCCATGCCCTCTTTCCTGCTCTGATACACACTTTCTCCCTTTGCGTTTCCTCTCTCACCATCTATCCAGGTGTCCTCCAATCCACACCTAGCGTCCATCTCACATATCGTTCCTGCAACCTTTCCATCTCTTCCCTTTCCTCCCATCCCCATATTTCTGCTTCATATCCTAAAACCAGCCATACCAGGGAATCAAACAACCACATTCTTCTCTCCCAATCTTTCTTGAATCTTCTTTTTCCTATGCCCCATACCTGCTTCATTACCCCTGTCACTCTTTTAATTCTTTCTCTCATATGTGCCTTATGATCTCCAGTTGCTTGCAATGTGTATCCCAAATATTTAAACTCCTTTACTTCTCTTATCTTCACCCCCTTCAGTCTCCCAGTCCATACTTTTTATCTTCCCCCTCCTTTTCTGAATCTCATCATCTTCGTCTTTCCTACATGCAATTTTAATTTCTTCTCATCTGAGTATTCCTCCAACCCTGGAATCAGCCCTGCCATTCCCTATTCATCTTCTGCCATCATTTCTATATCATCTGCGTATGCCAGTGTGCCCTCTCCTCTCCATACCCTATTGCACATTATCCATGCCCATTCCTTTAGCTCATCCCCCCCATATTTCCATACTTCATTTGGAATTCCATCCGGACCTGGAGCTTTCCCCTCCTTCATTATTCCTAACACATTGATTAGTTCTTCTCTTGTTATATCCTCTTCCTCGTCTCTTTCTCTCCCCTCCCTTCCTCCCTTCCTAGCATTGTTTTCTACCCCTGCTTGCAAATCCATTAAAGACTTTCCATTCTACCATCTCAATATCCTGGTTCACCCTTTCCTCCTTTTTTGTCTTTATTTACTACTTTCCAAACCTCTTCTCCTGTTCTAGCCTTTTCCACCTCTTCTTCAAACCTCCTATTTTATTTTCCTCCTCTTTTTTCTTATCAGCCTTTTTAGTATATTACTTCTTTTTTCTTCTATACTCATATCCACTTTTTTTCCTATTCTCCATCTCCTCAGCTCCTTTCTCACTTCCTTCTTTTTCTCCTTACATTCCTCATTCCATCCATTTCTGTTCCCTCCCCCTAACCTCTTTCTTGCTTGTTTCCTCCAACTTCCTTCTTGTTCCTTCTATCATTATTTCCATCTCCTAATTTACATTTCCTTCTCCCATGTTTGCATCCTCCAGCTTCTCTTTGAATTGCTCTTTTCCTCCTATAATGGAAAGTGATTAGAATCCATATATTCTCCTACCTCTAGTTCCTTGACCTTCTCTGTTACCTCGTCGTCCACTATCACATATATTGCGTTTATGACAAACCATCCCATTTTCTCTTAGCACCTTAACAATTTCTTCCCTTCCTTATTCGGTACCTTGTCTTTGGATTTTCTTCTTCTCTCTGCCCCCCCCATTCCCTTCCTCCTTTTTCTCCTGTTCTTGCATTAAAATCTCCTATAACAAGCTTAATTCCCTGCTCGTTTTCTTCCATCAGTTCTTTTATCTCCTTAGTTTTCTCCTGCATATCTCCGTTACATACACCCCCACTATCTTCCACCTCTCTCCTCCCATCTTTATTTCTTCTACCAATAATCCTTCGATTTCTTCCTTCATCACTCTCCTATTCTTCTCGTCTAGATATTCCTTCCTTATTCCCATCACCATTCTTCCCATTGCTCGGCCTTTCCTATTTCTCCTGTTTGCATTTTGGCACTGCCAACTGTACCCTCTTGGTAACTTTGCTCTCACTCTTTGCCATCCTTTTTCATCTAGCCACGTTTACATCATGTCTATCACCTCTCACTGCTCCAAATTCCTAATAAATTCTCTATATTTCCTCTCCAATTCTGCTACATTCCAGTAAAATATTTTCCAATGACACCTTCTCTCCTTTCCTTTTGGCTTTCTTCTGTTTCTTATTCTCCCCTCTTCCTTTCCTTTCTCCTGCAGCCCCCTGGCACCACACTTTTTACTAACTTTTCTGCCTCTTCATCCCAATCCCACCATATATCTTGTATTCCTATTTTTCCATATTTCACCCACGTTTCCTTCCCGTTCCTTCTCTCCTCTTCTGCTATTTTCCTTAACTTATACTGCATATTCCTTTGTTCCCGTGTCCAATCATCTTTGATTCTCTGCTCACTCCCGTAAACTGCCTTTTCTTCACCATTACTTCCCTCTTATCTTTCCTATTCTTCATATTCATCAGCGCCATTTTATCCCTTCTTCCATCATTCCTTCCGATAATCCTAACTTCTCTTACCAGTACCTTCGCATTTATCCTATTTACTACATGCTTTAAATCTTCCTTAAAATCCCTCCCCTCCAATCTTATACTTTTGATCACTATATTTTTTCTTCTTTCCTCTCTCTCATCCCTTTCCATTCTTCTCTCTATTCTTCTCAACCTTTTCTTATTCCCATCCTCCTTCTCCCTTTCCCCCTTTCTACTTTCTGGATTGCGTTTTGCATTCTTTCCATCTTACTGTCTAATTCCTCCATTATTTTCTCTGGCACTTTCTGCTTTTGTAGTTGTTGCTCTAGACTCTGCATACTCTTTTCTTAGTTTTCCTCCTCCACTCTTTCCTTATGCACTTCCTGCTTCTCTAGTTGTTTCTTTAGACTCTGTATCCTCTTCTCCAAGTTTTCCTCCTCCACTCTTTTCTTTGGCACTTCCTGCTTCTCTACTTGTTGCTTTAGACTCTGCATCCTCTTCTCCAAGTTTTCCCTAACTTTCTCCCATTTCTCTTCTGAGTTCCGCCATTCCCCGTTTTATTTCCTAATTTATTTCTTCCCCCCGTATCTCCTGTCTCTTATCCTGTATATCCATCACCTCTGTCATCATTTTACGGATTTTTAACAAATTGAGGTCTTTCAACACCCCTCCAGCCTCCTCTCTGTTATCCTCCATTTCCCTAATACCTTTTTCCTCCGGCTGTATCCACCTTATATTTGGTGTTTTTAGGGTCGCTCCTACTTCTTCTACTTCTTCACTGCTCCTTTCCCCTCTTTTTCTTTTGATAAAACTTCCTATGGATCCCAAACTTTTTTCTCTTAACCTCTCCTCTTCCAATGTCTTTTTATATTTACCCCTCGCCCTCCTCTCGTTCTTCTCTCCTTTTGGCGTTTCAAACACTCCACCTTCGGAGTACCTCTCTTCCTTGCTTTTACTTTCCACGTCACCCATCAATTACATTCAAAAACTTCCGGCCTTTGACCTCACCGTCCCTAGCGTCTCCAGCGCCCAAACCTCGTACCTACGCCTCTCACTGTGACGTCACTCCAATAACTAACCGCTTTATTTCTAGCCACACAAATCTGACTCAGTCTCAAAAAATGTCCACACCTCAACTCTCCCCTTTCTCACACCATGCACACCCCTACCTACTAATCACCTGAACTCACTTTTTCCACTCACTCACCTGAAATTCGACCAATATCCAACAAAAAGTTCTCAAAAACGTGCACTGTCTCTGTGAACATTCACGCGGGAAACGGAAGTCCCTCGAAGTTTCTCTAAACCTCCATATCTCTAAAACCACCTACCCTATCAAAATGACCCCAGGGACTTTTCTCTTCATTTTTCCAAGATAAACAATCTCTGCTTACTTACTTAATCACCTAGCTCTCTTCCTGATTAGAAAAAAACTGCAAACCAAACCGCCCATTCCACGATTCAGGGAGAAAATACGCCCTTTGTAAAAACTGGACATGGAAGCTCGCCGACTAAAACATATCAGAGTGCAGCTTGTACTTTATAATTCACGATCGGCGATTGTATCATTTCCTGGAACAGGTGGTATATCTGTCGTTCGTGCGACTGGTCATCGTGTTGAATCGCGTCCGGGGAAACGCGCATTGGCTCGTTGTCGTGCACGAGGCTTTAGGCTTTACATAGCGCTGGCACGAGTTTTTTTTTCTTTCACTCTTTTTATTACTCCCACCTCTCATGTGTTCGAAAAACATATTCAACTCGATTCTCACTGTACTCGATCGCTCGTGTACAAGCTGAGTGCAATACGTGGGCGTTGGACATTATTCTACAACGATCTCGAATAAACAAGGACGCAAAAAGAGAGATCCGTCGATTGCCTAGATTCGGAAATAACCAATCGAGTTATCCTTTTGTAATTCTATCCGAGAGCTTCCATGGCCTTTTAAAATTCTTTTTTTGTATCTTGCGAGCAATTTTGCAATGTTGTTTAATGATGCGAGCAAGACAAAGAATTGAAAGTAGTTTATTTGGCAGATGAACTAGAAAAATTCTGTGAAGAATACCGCCTCAGGTTCATGGATAATGATTGAACGTTACGGATTGGAGATGCTGCTCTGTCTCACCTACTTTGCCAAAGATAGGATTTCCAAAATTCTCATTAATCAGAATTTGGCTTATATCTATGTATTTCCTCCAATGAAAGACGAATCAACAAGCGCTCTGAAAGAGTTGTTTTGTTCAGTGGTTGATAACACTCGAGCTTCATCTAACATAGGGTCAACCATCTAATGGTGCCGTCAAGCCATTCTTTCCGATACCGAAACGATATCAATTCAAGACTAGCCTAAAGTATCAGCTACACGGGAAGGAAAAGGGTGCGTCTGCTCGCTCCGCATTAAGACGGTCCTCTGCTCTGATGCGTGGACGCCTGAATACCCGTTTTTTCGGCGTGTGACGCTGCGAGTCAACTCGTTCGTTCACGCGCTCGAGTAATCGGCGGATAACCCGCCCAAGTCCGAACACTCGGAGTCCGAGGGAGACGACGGTTTGAAAACGGTCCGAGAGCTCGGCGGATTATCCGCCGGAAGAGTTTGGCGCGCATCGAGACAACACTAGCGCCATCTTGCCACCCAAAATGAGCATTTAGGCGTGCATGCATCAGAGCAGATGACCGACTCAGTGCGGAGCGCGCAGACGTACCATTTCCCTTTCCGTATAGGATCGTATCAGTTTTGTGACGGCTTGTCTTGGTATCGAGAAGCCGATATATCGGCTCGGGATTCCAATCCTTCTGGTAGATGTCTACTTCTCACTTGGATTAAGCTGAAAGGAAAATCTGACATTGAATAACTTCAGTCAGTTGAACCCTTGCTCACGCTCTGCCAGCTTTGGTCGAGCCCCTCTGAGTCGTGGTTGAACCATTTCTCGACAGATCCATTGTGAGATTCGCCTGTTCACATCTGGCAAAGGAGTATAGGAATGCCAGTACAATCTTACTGAAAAAAGCTAGTTGAGCAAACTCGTTAAGCTTTTAAAATATGCCGCTGATACTTTCTTGGTTGGCACAACTTTTTTCCTTGTTAGTGCTAATGCTCGGTTAATGTCTACCAATAACTCATCGCAAGGCGCCTAATTCTTGTTCATCACCCATGCTTTGACGTCTTTTGTAAATCATTGGAGATCTTCTACTCCTACAGGAAATTTCGATTTTTTTTTCCAATAGGAATTTTTGTAGCACCACAGTTTTCAAGAGACTTGTTGTTCGAGCAGCCGCATCTTTGTCGAAGATATTTACTAAAGCTGTCCGCGTTTAGATACTTGTTGTCCTGTGCCACTTTAGCTACCGAAAAGGCTGAACTCATTTCCACGTTTTCAACTTTCGACAGCCGTCTGGTACCATCCATTTTTTTTTTTTTTTTGCTGCATTATGCAGTGCAGCTATTTCTTGCGATCAAGCTCTTCTGACTTGAAAGAGTAGATTAGATAAGATTTTTCACTCGATATATACCCTTTTCGGGTGTTTACATATCTATA
>WSXT02017997.1:0-14278 GCA_011762715.2 Neuroterus valhalla
CTCAAACTTGCGAGCGAAGCGAGCCGCGCGCGCAGCGCGCTATGAGAATGTGCCCGCGCAGCGGGCAGATTTTTTCTCATTTATCTGACTTGGGACAGGGATTTTAGAAAATAACCATAGTTTTCATTTCAGAGCAGGGACTAAAGACTAAAAAAATATAATTTCACTTGGAACAGGAAATTTTTTACATGGAACGTGAACCATTCTAAAACAATAATTTGGATTTAAAAGATAGGAAATTAAAAAATCGCTCTTCCAATCAAAAATTCGTCACATTTTGAAAGTCTTTTCTTCTTGATTTTGAATCCAGAAAATTGGACTTGCTCCATTCGACAATTCCATAGTATCTAGTAGTTAAAAATTAATTTGTTTGGTTTCACATAATTTTTTTCAGTTTAAAATTTGAGTATTCAAATTTTGTTTATTCTTCTTTTGTAAACATTGTTTCATCTGTTTGAAAATTTCAACTCTTTTAGTTGGAGATTCTGTGTTCTAGTTAGATTCTATGTTTTGGTTAAAAACTCATGTTTAGTTTGAAATTGGTTTTTTAAACTAAAAATGTTGCTGTTCAAGTTTCGAATGAAAATAATTTTTTTTCTTTTTTTTCGAAACTCAAACTATTTTGTTGAAAAAATGTATTTTTTGGTAGAAAATTAATATTTTTGTTTGAATATTCACCTTCATAGTTGAAAATTAAAGTTCTCCCTATAAATATTTATCATCCAAGTTGAAAATTCATAATTGAGATGCATAAATAATAACGTTCTTTAAATAATGTTCTTTCAATAATATTCTATTTAAATATTGTTTATAAATACAATATCTAATTCTCCAATTTTATAGTAATTATTTATTCTCTCAATCCTATTCTTTGTAATAAAAATTGTTAGAAGTATTCGAAATATTTTTAAAAACATAATCAATTTTCAAAGATGCCTCCAATTTTTATAGTTTTATCATAACGAAGCCAAATGCATAATTGCCTAAATTTGAAAAGAAATATAAACTTGTATAATTCAATCGAATTAAGGTCGAATTTCAATAATCAATATGAATGTCATAAATATATGAAATTTAATTAAAATTTAGGTACTATTTTCATAGTTTACGATATTTACATATGTCAATACTACAAATTTAATATTTTTTCATAAATATTGTATGTATTCATAAAAGTAATGATTTCTTCACTTTTTCATTAGTACCTATTAATTTATTGGATACCTAAAATATTACAATTCATTGTCCCAAGATAAATATATGCAGAAAAAACGTGTTTTAATAATTGAAATAAATCAAATTTGAATTTTCCCTATACTACAGAATGTTTATCGGCCTAAAAGTACAGCCAGCGACGCCACGCGGCTGTGGTCAGATCTCACGTCACATTTATTCTACAGGACTTTCGAGTTATTCTGGAATAATGCAACCCTAAATGCTGCTTTCAATTAAAGATAATTGAAATTTTAAAATGAGAGTGAACAATCTACGATTTAAAATGGGACAATAACCATTCAAGCTCTTTTAATTTGGAATTGAAAAAGTTCGAATTAAAATCTATCAAAGCTGCAGATTTTCGAATCAACTTTGGGTTTTAACATTTTGGAAAAAATCTTCATATGGAAACGTTCTTATTGAATTATTTCAGATCCAAAGTTTATAAATATATATTTTAAATTTTTATTTGAATAATTTTGTATAAAAAGCTCTCAAAATTGAATGACTTCAGATTCAAGGAAAAGGAGATTTTCAAATTGAAAGGTTCTGAAGTAGAATAATTCTCAATTTAAAATTTTGGATTGGAATTTTCAGAATGGCAAACTTTTTAATTGCAATTACATAATTTTGTGATAAAGTTTTGAACAATTTTAAATAAAAATTTATTTGAAAGTTGAATAATTCGAAACTCATAAAGAGTTGGAACTATCGAATTTCAAGTTTAAATGTTGCAAATAGAACAATACCCATAAAAATATACACAAATGGGAGATTTTTTAGTTACAAATCATTGAAATAGTAAAATCATTATTTTGAAGCAAGCAAAAGATACTTGGTCGGAGCTAATCAATGTAACATTATTGTTGCACGCGGTATTCTCGGACGGTCACCCATCCAAGTATTAACCGCGCCCGACGCTGCATAACTTCAATGATCGGAAGGAAATCGTTTTTTTTTCTCTAACTTTTTGATTGGAAATGAACTTTATTAGGAATTCGTCTTATTGGCACAAAATGGATCTCTTTTATGAAAATCCAATAGTTTTGTTAACAAAATTCGCCTTTTAGGGTTTTAACCTCAACTATGTTGGTATAAAATTCAAACTCTGGGGTCAACAATCCAACTGTTGCGCCAGCAGTTTAACTATTCCGATAGAAAATTTAACTAATTGGTTAAAAGTTTACTAATTTGTTGAAAATCCATATGTCTTTTTCTAAACTCAACTATTTTGTATTAAAAGTTAGGTCTTTAATTAAAAACTCAATAGTTTTGTTGATTATTATTATATTATAGTATTTTGCTAAAAGTAAATTTTGTGTTGGAGATTAATCTCTTAGGTTAATTTATCCCCTTATTGTTGCAAATTGAACTACTTTCTTGACATTTGGAATTTTTTTGGTTAAAATATTAAATAATAAATTTATCGTTAATGATTGCACTAATTCTTACAGAAATCTGTATTTTGTCGTCAAATATTTATCGCTTTAGTTTGGAATAAAAATTCAACTTTTTTGGTTGAAAATTGAGTTTTTATGATTGAAAATTAATTCTTTCAAATTAAAAAGCCCTACTACTATATTTTTGTTCTAGACTCAATTTTTTTTGTTCACGATTCAACTATTTTGTACAAAGATCATCTCTTCTGGATGGAAATTCAACTGTTTTGTTGAACATTTGCCTTCTTAGATCGAAATTAATCATCTCAGATTCAAAATTCATCATTGTTTGATCAAGTACATTTTTTATTTACAAAGTGCCATTATCATATTTTGGGTTCAAATGTTTTTTTTATAGAAATTCTACAATTTATTGATAAATTCTGCAAACGACTCAACTGTTTTGTTAAGAAGCAATATTTTAGTTCCATAATTTATCGCTTCTGGGTAAAAATGTTTATTTATATTATAAAAGATTTATTTGAATTTAATTTGTATTGGGGAAAAAATTCTGGATTTGTAATTATTTATCCCAAATTATTCAAAATTATTTAAAGTTCTTTGATTCTTTAATGTCTCCCGGAATTAGGAACCAATTGAGAATAGAAAATTTCCAATTTGTTCTATCCATTTTCATCTCACTCTGAAATCTCTTTAATTAATCTGATTTTCTGATTTCATAATTATCCCTGAATTCTTATAAATTTACTCCAATTTTACTGAAAACACTGGAATATTAAGGAATTTTTGCATTTTCTCAATTATGTAATTTAATTTCATTCAGAAGTCACCCTGATTTCATATTAATAAATTCTGAATTCTTTTAAATTCTTCAAATATTTCGAAAATTTTCCAAGTCTTCCAATTCACTCTGTGTTTACTGAAATAATTACATATTTGAAATTGATAAAAAAATACTCCGATCCAGTTGAACCATTTTGAATTCCCACCGAATTCATTTAAATTCTTTGGGATTCTCTTGAATTCAGTTCAATTCTTCCTGAATGCTTTCGAATTTAACTGAATTCTCCTAAATTCACTCCAATCATGCTAAAATCAATGGAACGTTTTGGATTTTCCTAATTTTTGAATGTCTTTTTAGATTTATTTGGAATGTACTTCGGATTGCTTAGGATTTTTCTAATACTTCTGATTTCATACTTTTCCCTGAATTCTTCTATATTCACACCAATTTTACTAGAGTCGATGGAATCTAGGATTTTTTTTTCTTCATTTAAATTCATTTAGAAATCACCCTAAATTCTCATTCATTCATCCTTAATTCTTCAAAATTCTTTGAGATTTTCTTTCTTATGCTGGAATCAATGAAAAATTTTGAATGTATTAATTTTTTTCTTTATTCCTTTAAATTTATTTGGAATTCACTTCGGGTTATTCTGGTTTTTTCAAATTCTTCCGATTTTACAATCTTCTCTAAATCCTTCTATATTCACACCAATTTTACTGAAATCATTGGAATATCGTGGGTTTTCAAAAATTTCATTTAATTAATTTCACATACATTCTAAATTAAGAATACAAATTTTTCAGATTGTTATAATCCATTTTCAATTCACACCGTATTCTCATAAATGCGTTTGAATTCAACTGAATTCTTCTTATTTAATCCAATTATGCTGAAATTAATAGAAAAATTTAGATTTTTCTAATTAATTTGCATTTACATATTTGGGATGCACTTCGGGTTCTTCTGGTTTTCCCTAATTCTTCCGATTTTAACATTTCCCCTGAATTCTTCTTTATTCAAAAAAATTTTACTGAAATCATTGGAACAGCGAGGATTTTTTGAGTTTTGTTAAATTCTCCCTGGATGCTTTAAAACTCACCTGAATTTTTCTTAATTCAATTCAATTATGCTGAAATCAATGGAACATCGGAGATTTTTTTGAATTTCCTTCAGTTAAGTTAAATTCATTTAGAAATCAACCTGAATTCTTATTAATTTTACTGAAATTAATTTAATGAAAATTTTCCAATTCGTTTCAATCCATTTTCAATTCACTCTGAATTCGTTGGAATTCTCTCAAATTTTGTTGAATTCTTCCTGAATGCTTTTGAACTGAATTATTCTAAATCCTCACCAATTATGCTGGAATCAATTGAAAATTTTTTATTTTTGTAATTTTGTTTTTGATGCAATTCAATTTTATTGGAATTGACTTTGGAAAACACCCTGGATTCTTCTTAGATTATCCTGAATCCTGATAAATTTTTTCAAAACCTGTCGGATTTCTCTCCTTAAATTCTTATGAATTTAATCCGGTTTTATTAATTTATTATTAAGTATCAAACTTATTAATTTTAATCCGCTTTTGAATATACCTGAATTCTTTCAATTTTTCCTGAATTCTTCTAAATTAATTCTAATGTAAAAATTGATGTAAAAATTGTTTCAAATGTCAAATATGCTATTGATTCCGTTGAAACCGGAGTAAAATTGTAAGATTTCAAGAGGAGTCCGGAAGACTCAAAAAAATCTTAAAGAATTTGAAAGAATTCTGAAGGTTCCAGGATAAATGGAAATCTAAAGTGAATTTCGAACAAGAATAAATTCAAATAAAGCGAAAAATATTTGTAAAATAAGAAATATCTAATTAGTTTTCGTAAAATTGATGAGTAGATGGGTGATCACATGCACGACGAAATCACAATTAAGAGTCGGCTAAACCCTCGTGTGTCTTAAGGACAAGGAGCGACCCAAGTATGACTGCTCTCTGAATCCATCCAGCAATTGCCACGGCATATTTCTGACCCACGGGTATGACAACATTTTATTTTTTCTATTTTAAGATAAGGAAGTCATATAAAATAGAGAAAACAAAAATTTTGCCCCAAATTTAAAAAATTAAAATATATTGTTTTAGGATGAGGGGTACACCGGAAGAATTCCAAAATCTCAGTTGGAGAATTCCACTCTTGGGAATGTCCCAGCTAAGGAATTCCACATTCGGGAAAGTCAGGTGTGGCCTATGGAACCAGGCCTCAATACCAAAATTGAATTCTAACTTATAATTGCTCGTAATAAATAAAACAATAAACTGAAAAAGAATTTGAAAAAAGGAAGCCAATTTAAGGATTCAAAACTTCAGAATTCATGAGGGTCACGTTTGAGGATTGGAATTTGGAATGTTTGTAATCTCTAACCTACCGCAAGGATCAATATTGGTGATATATTTTTTATCGTTCGCGACTCTCACATTTCAGAGATAAGTTTTGTTAAGAAAAAGTTCCTCTACATAATCTCTGTTGACACAATGTAATAATCCATTTAAAAAACGACAAAACCATATAAGAACTCAGATAGAATAAAAAATAATACAATTTTTTTTTAAATTCAGCTTCTCAAAAGAAAATTCTTTTTCTGCAACCTCATAAACAATTTTATAAGTTATTTAAGTTGGGACAAGAGAGGCTTGTATGAGTTCATATTTTAACCAAATAGGTGAACTTTTACGCAAAAGATACAGATTATTAATAAAATAAGAAACGATTGAATTTTCAGGTATAAAATAATGTTTCAATTCAAATAAAATTTCTTAATTTCAATCATCAGATTGAAATTAGGAAATTTTATTTGAATAAAATAAAATCGAATCCATTCATTATTCGACAGTCATAAGGAGTATAAAGTATAAAAAAAATTATTCCCAAAAAAATAAAAATACAACTTAAAAAAAAACGCTAGACAGTAAAAAAGAATACTTGCAAAAGTATATTTTTACAAGTAATTATTTTCTACTGTTTATCGCTTCTTAAAGTCGGAGTTCTATCCTTCCGTAATCATTTTTTGTATCATTTTATTTCATACCATTTAACGTTTATAACTGTCAACAGATAAATTAATCAAGGACATTGTATTTAAATGAAATGTACTAATTTAGCCCTTATATTATGTATACATTTTTGATGTTCTTCTTTCAAAAATGTTCTTTTCATATATTTCTTACTTTTACTCCCAAGTTGATTGAAAATCGTCCTTCAATCATGAATATTAATTTCATGAAAATTGATTGAAAATCGGTTTAGTGGTTCCTAAAAAATTAGCCTCTAGATTAGCGGACCTGTTCACATGTTTGCAGAAATCAAAATTTATTAAATCTCTAGAAAAAAGGGTTTATTTTTCAGTTGAATATTCATTTTTTTTCTCAAATTATTTTTTCAAACTCAAATTTCAACTGTTTTATCGGA
This sequence comes from Neuroterus valhalla, assembly GCA_011762715.2. NCBI lineage: Eukaryota > Metazoa > Arthropoda > Insecta > Hymenoptera > Cynipidae > Neuroterus > Neuroterus valhalla. The sequence continues at coordinate 6,864 of WSXT02017997.1, forward strand.
AATTCGTTTTTACTGATAAGAAATTAATTTTTTAGCTTAAGATTTACTACTCTAGTTTTGTTTCGAACTCGTTTTTTTTTGGAGTGACAATACAACTCTTTGGTTGGAAATTTATTTTCTTTAGGTCAGAAATTTAACTGTTTGGTTAGCAATATCTTTGAATTTTATTTTTTTAAATTAAAACCCAACTAGTTGATTACAAATTGAAGTATTTTGGCTGTGAAATCAAGTGTTTTGGTTTAGTTGACAATTCGTATTTTTTTCACTAAATTTTTTTTTTTTTTTTTACTGAAAATTCAAGTTTCCATTTTTGGTAGAAAACTGTTGATTTTTTTTTAACTTGTTCTTTTTTGTTGAAATTCGTCTTTTTGTTTTTAAATACAACTGTTCAGCTGAGAATTAATCTGTTATGGTTGAGAATTATCATACATTTTAACGACAGTTAATCTTTGTGGTAAACAATGTAAATATCTGTTTGAAAACTATCAGTTTTATCTCTCCGCAATACATTCTATGGTATATTCTTGAAAATTTGGTTCTCACGAAGAAGGCAGGTGTGGTCGTAGAAAGAGCCAAAATCTTCTGAAAGTTTTGTGGTTCAAACTCAGAAGGCTTAGGCTTAAATTTCCCAAACATAAAGTGCACTACTCTCTGCAGAACCCCTGATGAGCTGTTAAATTGTAAATTATTTGAACCCAAGGGCCCAAAAACAAGTTTCGCATACCTACCGGAAGCTTCAATCTGAACTTGAGGCAGGTCTTCCTATTTATTTTCGAATTTTGTCCCTTGAGTCATAAATTCTCGCACTATTTCGTTACTTTTACGATTTTCAATTTTACCCTGGATGCTGACATTTATATTTTTTTTTGCTGAAGTTTAGAAGAGGTTCAAAATTTCAGAGAATAGTTTTTGACCGAACTTTTTGATCAACTGTAAAAACCTAAGCTTCAAACAGAAATTTTCATTTTATAAAATCCCTTTCAACAAGGAAAGCACACATTTCTAAGCAGTTGGGTTCAATGGAAAAATACGAATTTTCAATCAAATACTTTAATTCTCAAACAAATGGATGAATTATAATAAAGGAGATTGACTTTAAATCAAGAAAGATGAATTTCAAACCCAAAAAGGTGAATTTTCAATAAGGAAAAATCAGATTTTAACCAAATAATGGCATTGACAACCAAATAGTTAAATTTTCAAAGAAAAGAATTCTTTCAAACGGGCTTAAATTTGTAACCAAATACTTGGAATTTCAAGCGACTAAGAATTTTTTACAAGACAGTTAATTTTTTACCCAATGAAGATGAATTTCAACAGTATTGTTGAAATTTTTTGTTACCGCGAAAAATGTATTCAACAAAATAGTTCAATCTTCAACTAAAAACACAAAAGTTTCAAACTAAAATTTTTAGTTCATAAAATTCCTTTTCAACAGGAAAAAAACACGAATCTTTAATAAGTTGAATTCAACAAAAAATACGAATTTTCAACAAATGAGGTGAATCTTAATACAAAAAGAATTCCTGACAGATAAATTCAACTTCAACAATTTCAACCAGAAAAATAAATGTTTGAAAAAGAAATAAAGTTTTATTTACAATTATGAATCTCCAAGAAACAAAAAATAACGGATTTTCAACAAGAGTGCTCCCTAAAAGGGAGGGGGGAAAATTATTTGAAAATAAGAGAGAAAAGGGGGTAGTTTTTGGCGCCCCTTTTCCTCCCTCGTAAAACACACAGATGCCCCTGATAAGCTCGAATCTATAAGAACAAAAATGTACTGCTCGAAAATTCTTGATATTCCAAAGCATTCAAAACATGAGCCTGACACACGACACATTTGAAGATCTTCAATATTGATCTGCAATTCAAAGAGAAATCTCGAGTAAAGATGATGGGATTCTTATCTAAATCTAAATTCATTCTGGATGAGATAAGTTCCGATACCTGCCTTCGAACTCTCAAGACTCTTATAAGACTCATACTAGAGAAAAGACTATTTGGGAAAAAAACAAAAAACTAGATGAAAATCCACTTTGTTGGAAACGAAATTTCACAGATAAAAAAAATTGATCAATTTCCAGTCGCCAGGGAATCCCGGTGTTTATAAACAAAAATTATCAAGTTGAAATAATGGAGTTAAAAGAAAAATAAGGTATCACATTCGAATCCATTATTGATGAGTATTTTCAGCCAAAATTATATTTGAAAAAATAAAAACGTATATTTATCAACAGTGGATATTAACTTTAACGACCTAGACCTTGTAATTTCGTTTTCATTCGCCAAGCCTCGATGCGCCGGTTTCACTTTAGTTTTGGCTTCAATAGCACCATTTCATAAGGGCGATATTGAATTTGAAGAGATCGCCTAGTATCAAAAATTTATTTTTCAAAACCGAATTGAAACATTCTCAATTTCATTTATTCATGCATGGTATTAAAAATTAATTATTCAAAATACTGTTTCTCAATTTCAGTTTTTTCAAAAATACTCTCCTAGATATAGATTTATAAATTTTCTATTTTTACTAAATTATTTTATTTGCGAACCATCAAAGAAAAATGGAAATGAGAGATGAAACCTAAAAACTGGGAAAAAACGTAAACATTTTGATGGTCTACAAAAGTTTATAAGTTTCTTCAACAAATATATTGTTGTCAATTTTGATTTATGGTTTTGGCTGGTCCAAAAAAGTTTTTATTTCTTAACTAAAACCTCAGGGAAGTATTTCAATGATCTCGAAACTACCCTTGATTTTTTTAAAAATACGAAAAAATCGAAAAAAGAGAATTTCTGAGTCCCCCAAGCTGGTATATGGCTATTTTAAAAGAACTAAATAGATTTGTAAAATTCTGTGGGGAATACCTAAATATTTTTTTTTAATATTGTCAAAAATTAGGGGTCATTTCAACTCCAAAATAAAGTTTTTAGAAATCCCATTTGAGAACAAAATAAATAAAGCCTTTTTTAAAAGAAGAGAAAAATTCAAGGCAAATACGTCGGTATTCGGATGTGGGAATGTGTACAAAAACTCTGAAAACGAGAGTGAACCTTCTAGGGGGTATCGATTGTTTTTCCGAATGAGAGGAAAGTCAACCCATTCACCAACGCACGAGACTGCGCCTGACTCAAAAATACGTCATACAAATTTACTCGATAATACAATTTTGACCTAAAATTCCCAAATTTTCTTTTGTGAAAACACGACTGAAAAAGATCAACAAACAAGAACGCAACAAAAAATATTATTTATTGAATCTGTCTACCTCTCACTTTAAAGGGGAACGTTTGAAACAGTTTGAAGTTTGCGAACGCCCTTTTATTCAACAACACGAATTATTAACAAAAATTAAAATATCTGAATGAAAAATTCCACAATTCAAATCAAATTCAAATCCAACAATAACAGGAAGTTCCGAAGTTTAAAGAACCTAAAACTAGCAAAACTCTATACTCTATGAGTCTGTGCTCTATATTATCATGAGCGGAAGATTTTTCTTCCCCCCCCCCCCCTGCGCATTACGTAACTTATTTACGGCTCCAAAATAAATAACGTGCAAAAATAACCTTGCGGACAAGTATTAACTGGCAAGACAAGATAAATTTACGTTATTTTAAATTTGGGAAGATTTTAATCGTATTTACATACCTGGACTCTAGAGGATGTTTTCATAACACGCCGGCCGGCACAATTTGCGTCACTCGTTTTGTATAATTCACAATTGGAATTCACGTAAATGTCGTAAATGAATTCTCAATAAATATATATCTGCTTGACGATTTGTATATTGAGAATTAAACACTTGTCATCAACTTCACTCGAGATTTAAAAACCCCGATCACAAATCGATAATTAAAATAATACCGCAATGCAAACAAATTTGAATTTTGATTCATGAGTTGCATACGATTCATACACATCGAGTCTTAAATTCCAAAATTTTTTGGAGAGCAATACCATCTCAAGTCGAACTCCTGCTCTGGACTGAAATGATTTTTCTCCAGTGGAAGCTTTGACTCTGCGGCACTGGCTCCGGTGACCCACTCCCCTCTCCGCGAATATTCGCGAGCGTCACCCAATCGGAGAGGGGACGCTACCCCTCCAGTCGTTTCAGAATACACCCCCGCATATTTCTGTCATCCCTGTGCGCTACTCTCCCTTTGCTACCGGTAAACCCGGCCAGCGGAATTCCTAATTCTAATTTGAGGGGGGTGATCTTTTTTTTATTTATTTTTTTTTAATGGGGAAAAGGAACATCTTCTCCCTAAAGAATATTTTCAGAGATCTCAGTTTCTTCGGAAAGCTTTGTCATCATTATACTGACTCTCACCCTGTTTTACGTCAACCCGATTTCAGGAACGTAGCTATACAAATTATGAGGGTGGGTGTGGGGAATAAACAACCACACTATCGAGTGTTTAGGAAGAACCGTGAAAGGAAATTATTCTATGAAGGGTCCACTTGGTTTTTAAAAAACATTCTGAAATTAAAAATACTCAAGGTGATTTTGAAATAAATGTTGTTGAATGAATTTGAAAGTGGATAGTGAAATGTGCGCACAGAATTTTTTTTTTCGAATTAGTAAACTTGTCAACTTGATCTTGTTTTAAAACAAAAGGGATTTTTTGTCGAGCCGAAAATAGGCCTACGGTCTTTGAAAAAAAAATGTCTTGAATCTAGATTTAAGGCCTGGGACATATTTCAACTAAGTTGTAGAGAACAAAAGCTGCAAAGAAAACAAGCTGTAAGAAAAACAAGACTTTTTTCTTGTCGTGATTTTTTAAATGCAATCAAAAATTAAAAATGATATTTCATTAAGTTTGAGAATCTGATTCTCATTTTGGGATGAAAATCTTAGGTCAACAGATTTGTCAGGGAAAGGACTTTCTTTTTGTTAGAAAAAGAGCAACCCAGCATTTTTTTTTATTTGACAAAGATACGTTAAAAAAAATGGTTTTTAATTGGATTCGACTATAAAGAAAATAATTTCTGTTCTAATCTATTTGAAGCGTGGGCATACTTTTGGACAGGTCACCCAAGACTAAAGGGATTATTTTAAATAAAAATGAGGGGATAAAAAGTGTAGGAGGGGGAATAAGGAGATGAAAAATCAGTGGAAGAGGGAGAGAGGTGGAAAATAAGAAGAAGGAAGAGAAGGGTTAATGCCATGAAGTGAGGAGAACAAGAACGAAGAGGAAGGGAGGAGAAATTGGGGATAGTGAAGGAATAAGGTAATGGTAAAAAGAAAAAGGACAGAAATTAGGGGAAGTGAGAAGAGAAGACATGAGGCTACAGGAATCTAAGGGGAAATTGAGGTAAGTAAGGAGAAATGAGGGGAAGTGAGGAAACATGAGGAGAGGAAATGTTGGGTAAAGTTAGGGGAAGGAATTTCGGGGGGGGGGGGAATTAGGGAAAGTAGGAAGATTGTAAACGGGAAGTGGGGGACGGGAGGGAAGTGAACGAAAATAAGAGAAAGAGTATTAAGGAGGAAGGTGATGCAGGAAAGTGATGGGGGAGGGAGAGGGATGAGAGAAGATTCGGAGAGGCGTAAGACACTTCAATTAACTCAATTCAATATTCCGATTTGATGCATTGCAAAAGAATCCAAACATCCATCAAGATTTGGAAGAAAAACTAATTTAGAAAAAAACAGATGTGAGACAGAGAAATAAAAATGTCAATAAGATGAATCATACTGATCTGCGCCAAAAATCTTTTTAGGACTTTCAACTTGAATTTAGAAGTATCCTTTATATACCCCTGGAATCATTTGTGAATAAATAACTTGAGATTACATCAATTAAAATTGGACATTTCTAGGGTTTCACAGCCTTGAGTAGGAAACCTTATGGTTTTGGTCAGGTGTCCATCCATCATGAAGGAAAGAGAAGGGAGAGGAAATAAGTGTGAGTAGGGGGAAATAAGGAATGTGAAGGGGAAATGAGAGTAACATAAATGAAGGATAAGTTTGAGGGAGTTAGGGTGTGTAAAGGAAATCAAAGGATAGGAAGTGTGGAAGAAGGGATGTGTGGAGGGTGAGTTGGAGGAGTTGGTAAAGGAGAAAGTGAGAGGAAATGTAAGAGGGAAAATGAGAGGAATTGTAACAGGAGGAATGAGGTAAGGTAAAGTAGAGAGGAACTGTGGAAGGTAGATGAGGGTGGAGGTGATGTGGGGAAGTGAGGGAGGAATGAAAATAGAAGAATATGCGAATAGACGTAATGTCAAAAACTGAGGGTTGTGAAAAATGGAGAAAAGCGGGGATAAATTAGGGGTTGGCACGTATGGAAAAGTGAGGGATAACAAGTCAATGGAGGCAAGTTCGGGGCTGGGAATTTAGGGGGGAGGGAATAAGGGGTGATGATAGATGAGAAAGTTAGGGAGAGTATGTAGGAATGAGGGCAAATGATAGATAAAAAGGGAGGAAAATGGAGCATGCCTGCAAATGGTTTTTTTCTTCATTGAAAACAAATTATTTTACAGAAATGTGTTCCAAATTGAAATCGACCATGGTAAACGAATGATTTATGTCTGGATCTATTGAAAGAATTTGTGATTGAATAACCTCAGACTGTTTTATTGAAAATCGGTCATTTTTATGGTTCCACAGCACTGCCAAGAACCTGATTTGGTTTTATCCAGGTGTCCATCTTTTGTAGAAAGAAAATGCAGTGAGAGAAAATGAAGGAGACTGAGGGGGAAATAGGGAGTAAGGGGGAAGGAGGATAAGTAGGGCCAAAAAGTGAGGAGATATGAGGGGAAATTGAGGAGTAAAGAAAAGCAGGATAAGCAGGGGGAAACGTGAGGAGATATAAGGGTTATAAGTATAGGATGATTTGAAGGAAGGGAAAATTGAGGAAGGTGAGAAATTGGGAAAGGTGAGGAGTGAGAAATGAGATTAGGGAAAGTGAGGAGAATGTAAGGGACGATAATTAAGGTAAAAGATGATGTAGGAGAATGAGATGGGAAGAGGAATGGAAGGAAATGCGAGAGATGTGGGTAATTATGGGGATAAGAAAAATAATAGAAAATTGAGGGAAGAAAAGCGAGAGGAAGAGAAGAAATAAGGGTGAGAGAGAAGAATAAGGCGGGAGAAAATAAGCGGATAAAAATGTGGAAAAAGCGTAGGGAAAACAGGGTTAGGAAAATTAAGGGGAAATCAGCGAAGGGTAAGGGCAAAGGTGATTTGAGGAAGTTAGAAGAATGGGAAGTAAGAGGTGATGTAAGAGGATGTGATGCAAGAAAGTTGGGGGATGAGACATGAAGTCATGGAAAGTGAGGGGAAATAAGGAAAGGAAAGGTGAGGTGAGGACAAAATGGAAAGGAAATGAAGGTAAAAAATCTGCCCGCTTCGCGGGCACATTCTCATCGCGCGCTTCGCGCGCAGCTCGCTTCGCTCGCAAGTATCAGC
>WSXT02018008.1:0-14277 GCA_011762715.2 Neuroterus valhalla
AAATAAAGTTAGTCGTATCGAGTGAATCGATGCGACGTATTTAAAATAAATACTATCTTGTCTCTTTCGGCATAACACCAGTCAAAACGTGAAATTACAAGGGCACATCATTTTTCGTATTTTGTTTTTAGTTAGATTTCAATCATGACTAAACTACGAGTAAAGGCTCATATATTTTCTAACGTCCAAGGTCATTTCCATATTTTTGCCTAGGATGCCTTAGAAGAACCGAAAAAGCACGTACTAACTTCCTGGTTCAACACGTGGTACTCTGATTATAAGTTGATTTTGAAGTCAAAATGAGTATACATACAAGTATTGAAAACACTATTTACTTTTTAGACGCAATCATATAAAAGAGACCTACGATACATACATTTCTCAGGGTGTTTGCTCGGAAGTTATGAAGCTTTCAGCTATCCTATAAGGTGAAGCTTGGGTTGTGAGGATTTGAATTTTGATCATTCTTTCACGTTCTGATTCGCAAATTTTCTGCACAGTAGGGATGATTTCCAATTTCACAGTCAATGATCTATTTATGAATTATTTTAAAACTCTGAAAAAGTTATCCACCTATATACCAGTTTTCCACCTAAATTTCCCTTCCGGTGGAACAATAACTTCTTTTCTTTTTTTGGATTTGAAAATCCAGAAACCAATTCTCGATTGCTTCAAAAATCATGGAAAATTTTTTGTATCTACAGTTTTTGCAAGTAAATGCAAATATGAAACACACAAATTATTGTCACGAAAAATTAAGTCACGAAAATTTTTTAAGTCACCATAAAAAGTAAAGCAATCGATGAGATTTGAAATTATTTGTACTGTTTACGTCTAGCTACGTAATAGGAAAAATAATTAATAAATGCCACGATAACTTCCAGGCTATTCATTTTACTAGTCTAGACTATGTTGTGACCTTTGTCATTATTATTACTTGAAATCCCATCCCATTTGCATGCTTTTTCGATTTGAGCTTGAGAAATTTTAGGTTCGACATATTCAACTTTTTTCCAAAAATTTTCATAAGTTACTGAACAATAAGAAATTTGATGAAAATTCTTGAAAATTTTATCTTCAAATTCAGAAATCGACAGAAGCTAATGTCCTCGATAATTACCTTGCGTCCAATCAAACTGACTAAAACAAATTATCCACGAATGAACGTTCCTTTGGGGCATTCTTCAAATACGTTCGTTATAAACAATACATATTCCCAGTAGTGAATTGCTGCTAAATACAAATGACAAAAAGAATACGGGAAATTGATTTTCCTTTGCACGGCACGAAAAATCTTCATTTTCCCACTATTTACAGACATCGGAAATGGCTGATTACGCAAAGCATGTCGGACCGAGAGGCTTTCTAGAACCTCTATATTTTGGACCACAACGATTACTTTTTTTTTCATTAACTTTCTTGACGAATTATCAGAATTTGAATATTTTAAAAGTCAAGTTCTGATTTTATCTGCTTGGCTATATTTTCCCGGACCTCACTTTTGAGATCTATCAAGAAGAGGTTACAAATATGTGGGTTATTGACTAACACCAATCTTTTCAAACAGTACCAAAACTTTATAATTTTGTATATTATTCATTTTTAATCCATTATTATATAAGGCATATCAAATTCTAGAAATACACTTGTAACCACTTTAACTTCAAAAAATACATTATTTATGTAATCGAAATGGTTAAAATAGCTAAGACTTCAAATTAAAAACTTTGAAATAAAGATCTATATTCAAAACTTCATGCAGGATTCACAAAAGTGAAAAAATCCTCTCGATATAAAATATTTGTTAATAAAAAAATCTTTTACGAGGACGATTACATTTAGATTTCTTTCCATGCACAAAATTCTCTGTATAAGGGAATAGTTTTGAGAGAAAAATCTTATTTAAAAATTAATCCTATTGAAAATTCTCTGTATTTCTAGGGCTAATATCAAATAAGCAATCAGCAAGCATGAAGAATTAACAGCTGCCTTTCATAATTTTTTCCATGTCTCCATTTTTTGAAATAACGCAGAAGTCAAATTGGCTTCCTCTTTCTCTCAAGTACAACTCTTTGAAGTATGAACTTCGCGCTCCACGCTAGGTTATAAGTTTATGTCGTGCTACGCCCTCTTTCTATGTACTTCCCTGCATTTGTGTATAGAGCTTTTGAAACTCAAAAGCAAAATGTCAAATACTGTAATTTGATGATTCTGGATTCTCTCTTGTTGAAGCTTTTCCAGCTTTAACGAATACGTTCTCACCGCATATCTCGTTCTGCGCACTTGGTCAAAATTCTCCGAAACGCGAACTTTTCTGTAATATCTTGAACTCTTATGCATTAAAAGTATAATACATTTCTTTGTATACCTCGTATCTTCTTCTGCTTTTCATAAAATTAGGTTAGTCTATTTCTTTCACCATAATTATTATTAAAACTAAAACTACGCGTCTTATCAAAAAATTAATGAGAACAAATATCTAGCTCATGTTTGTGTACAGATTTTTTGTTGCTTCATTTTTTCGTAGGTTTTTCAAACTTGGTTAAGACTTGCGGAAAAAATATTTGACGTTTAAAACGTTGAAATACCTTACTTCACGATTTTTAGAAAACCTAACTTCTGAAAACTCCTGAAACTTTTTGAATAATTTATTTTTACAACTTGCCAAAACATTGAGGAATAAGGATTGGAGTTCAAGGCATATGTATAGTATAATTTATTTTTTCTGTAACAGAGGACGTTTTTGAGATAATCGTTTCCATAAGCGACAAGTTTGGAAGGCGAAATTTCTGAAATAACTAAAATTACACATCAACTTTAGTAAAACACGTTCTGTACATAAAACAATTATAAAATATGATCCTATTGGAAGAAAAAAATCCATTATGATTTCAACTGATTGCCTAAATTATTTCCAACGTTTTTGCACTAAAAAAATACGGAATGATTCTTATCGAAAATGTAAAACTTGAGAGGATTTTACTTCAGAATATAATTATACTCTACAAGCAACATTTCCTGAAAATCGTAAATTTAAGTCTTCTGAAATCCACGACTCGTAGAATTGTCGCTCATGGGAAAAAATGCCCCATGACTTTTGTTTTTTAAGAAAAATAATCTTACATACTTTGAAAGTCCATGCTCCCTTTTCCAAGCCTTGAGCAAGTTGTGCAAATAAATGAATCGAAAAAATATAGGGTAACATTTTTTGAGGGGTATAATTCTCATTGGATAAGTCTTTGAAATTTGAAAATACTTTAGACGTAAGGTTTCCTAGAAGACGTGAATTTTGGTATTTCCAAAGTTTCACGTCACGAAATTGTAAACATTGAAAAAAAGTAACCCATAATTGTTGATTTTTGTAACACAGTAATTGTACATGCTTTCAACGACAATTTCCTCTTTGTCAATTCTTGAATGAATAATGCTGTTTTTTTGTTCCTTCACAAAATATGGCAAAGAATAAATGTGAATTTACTCGCTAAAAGTAAACATCCAAATATACTCTAAAATATGTATATAAAAAAAAGAATGCAAAAATTTACGTTGTTAAAAGGAAATATAGTTTTTTTCAAATGTTGTCCTTAGAAATGAATTCCTCGGATTTCACATGGTTATGACGCATGAAAATACATCAATTATATATATTTTAAGGAAATCATTTTATACTTTATCAAAATATCTAGCGCCGGCAGGAAACAAAAGATTTCTAATGTAACATTCTTGTCATTGTACTTGACTATGATTTACAGAAGCAAATCTATATATGCCTGCGTTATTACGACTTACACCATCTGAATTTAAAAAAGAATCACGCGCATACGTCAATACAGTTCAAAGTTATAGGGTAACATAAAGGGAGAATTACTGGTAAAATTCTAGGAACATAAAAGCCTCTTTGAATTGCTGCCCGTATTCGACTCAAACCTACCCCCACACACAAAAATAAAAAATTTGCGTTGAAATGAGGAGACGAGGGAATTGCCTGGTTTGACTTAAACAGGACGGACTTTTTCTCGATTTAGGTGATATTATAATCCACCAGGATTAAGGGAAGTATTAGAGTATTTTAACAGATTTCATATGTTGACACCGAAAATATTGAGAGAAAATTTTGTTGCACGTGAATTTGTGCTTTTACGTACTCGCACAGATTTTCGCTTCGTAATCATAAGCGATTTAATTGAATCCGGAATTGAGCCTCACACAAAAGAAATTTAAATCCCCGCGACCTTCAGAATAATGATGGAACTCCATAATGCCGCACAGGAATTTTCTTGGATGTCCGCGCTATACCGAGCTGACTTAATTATCAAATTCCCCCTCTATATAATCAGCGCTCTTTATAATCCGCAGAATATTTTAGTCTTCACTTTCGCAAGAAAAAAGGATCAAAGCAAAATGAAAACTGTTGCCTGATGGATAAATCTTTAATAATGTATATCAATGATTTATGGTTGTCTTAAGTTTCATAATGAATTATTATAGGTGGAGAGAAGTAATGAGATTGATCGTAACAAATTTCCTATTTTAATTTACTTCTACATGATATTCATAGTGCCAGCATACCCGGTGTATGAAATTTTACATAAGTGAGTTAAAAAAGTAGTAACTGGTCGATGATTAAATCCACCTCGCTCGATTACCCGAGCAAGAATCCATTAATGCAACAAACTTGGATGCATCTTGCATGAAATTCTATAAACACGTAATTCCAAAACTGCAAATTGTGCACACACAAATACCAGCGATGAAAATTTACTCTCTCAAGTAAATTTTCCATACAAAAATTCAATTTTAAATTATCCTCACTTGAGAAATGAAGATTGTTCCTGTAAAATTTTAAAGGGACTCACAGTAAAAACTCTTTCCAAATAATTAGAATGAATCGAGCCTAATTAGAAAAAAAACTCTATTTTCTCAGAAATTCAAAAGACAAAGAAGCTCTGAATGAAACTAAACTTCAATGTTATTCAATTAGAAAATCTACTTGAAAAGAATTTTCATCTCGTCCAATCTTTAAAGTTAAACCTCTTTGTTTCTAAAGACCAGAGGAGCATGAAATGAATTGCTGAACTTTCTTTCTTCTCACACTTGCGGAAATACTTGCTGTTTCGTTACTACTACCACTACTTCAAGAACTTTATTTTTACAGAAATAAATAAACAGTAAATCTGAATAAGCGTTAATATATTTTTGGGGTGTATTTAAAAATGAAATTTATTTCTTTAGCGAGACTTCGTCATGCTCATACACGGAAACAATAACTGTTCCAAAAAGTGGAAGAAGTTTGCGAAATTTTAACGAAATAGAATGTCACTTTTGGACAGGCCACAATTTTTAGAAGATTTCGTATGCCTTCATCGAAAATTGGATTAGACATACGAATATTTGTAAAAGAAACTTTACGAATAATTGACATTTATTATGAGGCAAGTGATTTTCTAATTTTTATCCCATAGTTTGTTGAACTGTGTAAAAAAACTATCAATTTCTTTAAAACAGAACGATCAGTTTCTTAAAATATTCGGAATAGAAATTTCCTCAACCACAGAAACGAAAAAGTGAACCGCTAGGCAAAGAAAGAGTCTTAAAAGGTTTTATAATTTTTCACAAAGTGCTCCTTGCTGGCGACGTTCAGTTCTCTTCTGCGAATATCTATCGAAAGAGAGCCGTTTACTATGGCAATAATAAGCAGGGTGGCGACTTGACCGGGAAAGACCGGGAAATGGCCGGGAATTTGAATGACTGGAAAAAAAACGGGGAATGACCGGGAACTCACTTGACTCAACGTAGACTATTAAAAATTCTACTCTATGAGATTTTTTTAGCTGTCTCGAATTTGATAATCAAATCGATGATGGCTCAAACCTACAGATGGAATTGTACTTTAATTTTTTCAAAAAAACTTGTTCATCAAGCTTTATTTGCTTCTTCTCATTTATCTGACTTGGAACAGGAAATTCCAGAAGATGTTTATAGTTTTCATTTAAGGGCAGGGAGTTTCAGTGAAGGAGTATAATTTCAATTGAAACAAGGGATCTTTTACATGGAACGTGAACTTTTTAAACTAATTATGATTCGGATTAAGATGAGAGGAACTTAAAAAAATCGTTCCTCCAATTCGAAATTCGTCAAAATTTCTAAATTTCCCTCTTGCTAATTTTAAATAAAGAAAGCACTTCAACCAGTCGTTAGAGTAGAAGTAGTTTTCGGAAGAAGAAAAATTTCTGAATAAGATTGAAAGCTTGTTTACATTGTTCATTCACGGAAAGAAATTTGGTGCAATAGCGGCACTTATAGGCAACTTCGTTGCGCCAAACTGTAGTACTCCAATACGCCTTCTGTTTATGAAAATTGTTCTCCCTGTCAGAGAACGCTACGTTCACAGTGTGGGCAACTGTTGTCTTGGAAACGGATAAACTAACCTTATGTGACAGACGCGTTTCCAAAATTGGTGTTGCTGCTGCTTTCATGCCTTGGTTGCGCTGGCCTACTACTATGAATCCAGCAGCTGTCAAAAATTTCTTTCCGTGTTGCAGCATCCTTTTTGTGTCAAAAAATCAGCTATGCACTTGTTTGAAATTTGAACTTGTTTGTTGAAAATCGAATTTTTGTGTTGAAGTTACATTATTTCGAATCCAAATTCACCTCTGGTTGAAATCGTGACTGCTTCAAAAAATCAATTCATCTTTTTTTGGTGAAAAATTCAAATATTTAGTTGAACTTTGATTTTTGGATTTGAAATTAAACTGTTCCTTTGAAAATTTATGTACTTCATGGAAAATTTGTCTTTTTGTAGAAAATTCATCTTTATGGTCAAAAATTCATCTTTTGCTTAAAATACATCTATTCATTTAGAAATGAACTTCAACTTCAACTGAAAATTCAACTATTTCATTTTTAGTGGAAAATTGATCTTTTCTAGTTCATAATATTCGAGATTTAGGTGGAAAATTGTTTTTTTGAATTGTAAATTCAATTCTTTCGTTGGAACTTCACATAGTTTGTTGAAAAATCTATTTTTTGTAGAAAATTATATTTTTCTTGGGAAGTTGATATTCTTCTTCAAAAAATTTCTTTACGGTGAACAATTCAAGTTATGCAGTCAAACATTTTCCATTTTATTCGAACATCCATCTAGTTGTAAATTCTTATGTTTGGTTTGAAATTACTTTTCCAAGCCGAAAATGTCACTATTCCGTTTTTGTTTGAAAATTTTTATTTTTATGGTGCGAATTTCAACCATTATGTTGGAAAATAGTATTTTTGGTTGAAGATTGTATTTTCCAGTTGAAAATTAATTTTTAGTCAAAAATTAGTCTATTCTTTCGAGTTGAATGTTCATCATTTCAGTTAAACATTCGTCTTTCTGGTTTAAAATTCAACTACTTCAGTTGAACATTAACCATTTCATTTGATTCTTCATTATTTTGTGTATAACTGTAATCATTTGTTTGACAGTTTTTTTTGTTCGTTGAAGGATAGCTTTTTTTGGTGAAAGTTTTTTTTGTTGTTGTTGTTATAAATAATTCTTTTTAACTGAAAATTTAACTCATCCCAATTGAAAATTTCATGGTTTCATTTTAAAATCTATTTGTTCAGCTCAACATTTTTTTTTCTCAATTTAAAATTTAAGTAATCAAATTTTCGTTTAATAATCTTTTTCAGTAAATTTATTTATCTATTTGGAAACTCGACTCCTTCGGTTGAAGATTCTTTTTTTTTTTTAGTATAAAACACTTATGCTTGGTTTGAAATTGGTTTGTGAACTAAAAATGTTACTATTCCATTTTTGGTTGAAAATTATTATTTTTGAACTTTGAAATTCGACTATTTTGTTAAAACATTACATTTTTCTTAGAAAATGATTTTTTCTATTTGGACATTATTCTTCTTGTAATAATGATAATGATATTGGTATTTCAAATATAATTGTATTGAGTAATTCAAATTTGAGCAATCAACCATCACGTTGTATTGAAATACTAGAACTGTTCTATCGATCAAGAAGTATGACGAAAAATTAGAAGTGATTGAATGCAATTACTACTCCTTGTCTCAAATTCATCTCTGACATTTTCTCAAATGACCTGACCTATTCCAAAACAATTTCAATAATCTCATTATGGATTTAGGACCTCGAAAATTTTTGCCTTATCTCTGATGAGTTTCTCGCAAGTGGTGATCGCTTCATGAGGTTATTATATAAGAGCGATCCGAACAAGAAGACTCAAAATGTAGCGTGCTTCAGATTCCGTGAACAAATAGCGATATACATGTATTAATTATAGTTATAGGCAGGAAATTATCTGCGTATGTATTTGTATTTAAAATTAGACATTAAGAGACTTATGAAACAAAATATATATGACCTTCCACCGTCCACACACATATACAACACGTGAACAAAAGCATATCGATTTTTTTTTCCGAATCGACAACACTCTTTACGAAAATGTGGATCAATACTTTGTCAGAATTTCACAAACTGCTTTCCGAACTTTCATGCTTAAATTTTACACTAAATCTTCCCTTTTTTATCCAAATTTTCACAATCTGTCCATTCATTTTTTTACATGCAGCTTTCAAGATCTTAGATTTTCCGGGTTGAAATTTTTGAAATAAATTTTTCCTAATATTCGTAAATTTATTTCATATTTAAGAAAAATTTCTTATCAAATTGTACAAAGTTAACTCTTCCAGTTTATGACAAATTTAAGCTCTGTCCAAAAGTGACATCCTGTTTTGTTAAAATTTCGCAAACTTTTTCTTTTTTTTGGAACAGTTGTTTTTTCCGTGTAGAATAATACTAGGCTCAGTTTTGCTGCATCTCATTTTTTAGGTCCTACTCCATTTGTTTCCGGAGCTACCTTATGTAATTTATTTTATTTTATTTTTTTTTTTGTTTTTACGAAGTTTCAGGCATGTTTTCTAAAAAATGTTGCGTCTCAATTGAGGGTCAATACGCGATTCGAAATAAGCCCAGCTTGTTTCTGTGTACGCATCCGTTATTAAGAGGACGGATAGGCATGGCCAAAATCAGAACTGGACATAATTAATGCCTTATAGAGCGTCAGATAGGGAAGCACTTAATAAACAAAGGATATTGAGTGCGCGACCATATATTCCCTGCAGGGGCACGCACTATGCACTATAGGAGGTAATGCATGAGCGTATCGACCCCATGAGTGCGAAAGCTTGCTCGCGATCCTGCACAGCTTCGAAAAAATATCTTTATCCGGTTAGAGCAGCCTATCGAAAAACGACACCATTATATCCCTTCTGAATCCCAGTTTCCTTATTCCCCTCAAACTTCGAAATAGCCCATTTTCCAGACCAATTTTCTGCTTTCTACTTTGAAGATACCATTTTTCCTGCTACGTTTCATTCCATGAATCCGACCACACTTCATCAACGGAAGTAATTTGTTCAGATAAGAATAAACAAGTATATAAACCTTCATTTCACTATTCATGACAGAAAATAGTTGTTTCCAGGGACAAATTATCATGAATTGTTTCCTTGAAATTGTGTATTTTTCCAAGTAATTGAGATACATACTCTTGGTCTTGAATCCTATTTGGAAGTTTCACACACCTTCAAAATTTACTGCAAATGTTGAAGAAAGTTCAAAATAATAAGATATGATGGTTGTTGGGTAAAGTTTTCTGATAAAATGCTCGAGGTGAAGACATTCTGATTGCTCCTTTTCTCCTAATATTGTAATTCAAATCCTAACCAATCAAACTCATATTATAAAAACTCGATTCAAAGTATCTAAAGTTTTCATGCACAATCATTGATATAGATTCATTGGTGAAAAAATAACTAACATTTTTCGAATTCATTGGAAAATGGTTTGTCAAAGCACCTTTTTTATTCAAAATTTTTTGTTTCCTCATATGGGACATTCTTTTACAAATCGTACACCTTTTTAACTTGACAATTTTGATTGGTCCCAAAATTTTTTTTAGAGCCTGTACTGAAAACAAACAGACATGTATCCGAGGTTTATGTTCAAAATTTTTTTTTCAACACATGCATGAAAACCACGGGTTTTCGTGAAGCGAGCCAGAAGTTGCTGTTTTCAGAGCAGGGAAAAAACTAGGAAAAAACTCCTAGCAAGGAAAAAAAATTCCTAGCAGGGAAAAAAATCCAGCTGGAGGAAAAAAACTCAAAACCCCGTGTTTTCATGCATTTGATGAAGAAAATATCGTATGCACCTAGGGATAGACGCGTTTTTTGTCGAGCGCGATGTTTACCGAACGAGTCGAAGTTCGAAGTCGAACTCGAGTTCGACTCATTCGGTAAACATCGCGCTCGACAAAAAACACGTCAACCCCTAGGTGCATAATATACTATTCTCGAAAATATGGCCATCGTGAATTTCAATGATTTATCCAATTTTGTTACGTGTTAAATTCATTATCTCTGGTTCTACTAATGTTATCGGTACAATTCTTTTTTCATTTGAAAAGTAGTAATATCAACTTTCAGTCAAGTGAATTTTATACCTTCAACTTGAGTGCCTTTAAAATAATAACAAATGAATTGTTTAAATAATATTATCATAATGTTAACCACAAAGGAATTGATTGAAAATTTTTTTATTGTATTTTTTACGGTTTTTGCCACGAAGGCCTTTTTTCAGGAAGATGGGGCCGTTCCTAGTTCAAGAGTGAGAAAATAATAACGCTTTTCCGAAGGAAAAACTACGTAAGTAGTTCGAGACTGTATGTTCAGACACGTTCCAACCCGTGCCTACCCGTCGAGCGCTGCCCGAAATACATGAAACGCAGTTGAAATTATTTTTTTTTTCTTAAACTAGTAACGGCCTCATCTTTCTGAAAAGTGGCTTTGGTAGCTAAAAACATTACAAATAAGATACTAATTTTTAAAATCGATTTCGTTGTTATTAACATTATCATAATATTATTTAAACAATCAAATCGTTATTATTTCAAAGATACTCAAGTTGATGGTACAACATTCACGTGACTAAAAGCTGATATTATTACGTTTAAAATAAAATAAATATTTTAACGATATCATCAGTAGAACCAGAGATAATGAATTCAACATGAAACAGAATGGGATAAAGCATTAAAATTCACAATGGACGTATTTCCGGAAAAAAAATTGTTTGAACAAAAACCTTGTATACGTGTCTGTTTATATACAATAAGAACTTCATAAAAAAAATTTGAGGAGATTTGGAGGGGTGGCAATTTTTTCTAGTCCAAACCCGTACGATTTGTAAAAGAATGTCCCATATATTACTTCAGAAAATGGTATTATTATCTAAACAAAAATTAAATAAAGTAAGTTTTTTTCGAAATTATATTGAAATTATACTGATAACTTCATATATTATGGACGAAATGTTGTATGTCACGAAAATAGCCTATTAAAGTAGATAATATTCGAGATGCATTTATTTTTCCAGTTTTTTTTAAAATACGTGTTCTAATATTTGTTGTGCGAAAAGTGACAAATCTCAATATAGAAGAATCTCGAATGGCCGAAGCTGCATGAATATTCAAGGATGAGTAGCTTATATTCGCCTGCCCTAAAATTTTATTTTGTGAAAGTCGATTCATTTTTTGAAAATAACCCCCTCTCCCCCTATAAAATGAACCTTTTTGGTAATTCGGGAAATAGATTCATCCTTTGTGGTTGGACTGAATTTTTTCTTTTTTTCAGACGATGAATTGTTTTTCTGTTTCAATTTCATATTTTTCGTGGTCATGAGGAAATTCAATCATCAATTTCTTATTTTTATTTCCAATAAAAATCAAAAATTTTTCAGGTAACTTGACTAGTCTTTGTTTGGCCAGTTATGCAGAAATTTCCAACAGATTCCTGCAGGAGAATGGTGCCCTCCTTAATGTAACCAATAATAATTCGTATACAATAATAGAGTATAAACCAGTTAAGCTTTCCCCGAAAGGGATTTGGCTTGATGTTGTATTATTTCATTATATATTTTTTCATCCTTATTTGAAGAATTCAAGATTGAATTCGATGAAATTAGGAAATTATTAAAAATATGATACATTATATTTTGAGAAAATATAATGTCCTCAAGAGGAACAAACCGCTCCTTTCAGAAGAGGACACGCTGCTTATTTTTTCTTTCGAAAATGAGACACAGATTCGGGTTCGACAACAATTTTTTATTCCTTCCTCTACTCTCCAGAGTAAAAAGAAAGATAAATGCTCCTAAACATTAACCTAGTCATTGCCGTCTTCACAATCTTCTCCTTAATCGCAATTCAGAGAGGTTTTAGTAATACCAAAGCCACCTGAAATGGAAGCAGTCAGCGATTTTACGCTTATACTACCACATTAAAACAGCATTAGAGGCCAACTCGGATTATATGTTTCTGCAAAAGCACCATGACGGCCAGTCCGTTCGTAGAAGCATTTCTGAAATCACATACTTGATTAATTTCAGCTCTAATTTCCATCTTGTCAATCCAAATTCGCTCACACTCGAACTCAATTTGAAATGTGAATAAGACCTCTCTCATCACATTTTTAATCAGATATAAAACATAAAGTGACCTGCCTTCACATTATGTACAATAAAATAGGTTTTTTATAACCTCAGTGCTATGGGACTTCAATGTCCTTGCGTATCCTCAATGATAATAATAATCTCCACATTTAGTCTCATTCACCCCTTTTTCAATGAAACTATGGATTCTCAACCAAAAAGAATAATTTTCAACTAAGATTGTTGAACTTATTGTTAAACTGTATAATTTTCTACCAGGAAAGATGAATTTCCAACAAAATAAATTAGTTTTGAAAGAAATCATTCAAGCTTTAACTGGAAAAGATGGACTTTCAACAAAAAAGAATAATTTTCAACTTAAATTGTTGGATTTTTCGTTACAAAGTATGATTTTCTACCATAAAAGATGATTTTCTAACAAAATTACCAAAAAAATCATTCATCAAATGAAATGATTACTTTTCCACCACAGAGATGATTTTTCAAACAAGAGATCTGCTAATAAAAAAGTCGAATATTTAACAAAATACATTTTGTAACTAATTACTTCAAGTTCTAACAGATAATTGTGAATTGTCCATCGATAAATTTGGACCAAAATACATAAATTTTCAAGTGAATAGTTCAATTCTCAACTACCAAAGATTGATTTTCAACCAAAAAGATTAATTTTCCACTAGAATTCTTGAATTTTTAGTTGAACTGTATGATTTTCTACCAGAAAAGATGAATTCCTAACAAAGTAAATTAATTTCAAACCAAATTGTTCTATTTTCAACTGAAAAAGATTGATTTTCAACCAAAAAGATTATGCTTCAACTTAAGTTGTTGAATTTTTAGTTAAAAATTATGAATTTCTACCAGAAAAGATGAATTTCTAACAAAATTAATTAATTTTGAACCAAATCGGTCAATTTTTAACTGAAAAAGATTATTTTCAACCAAAAAGAATAGTTTTCAACTGAAATCGTTGAATTTTTAGTTAAAAATTATGATTTTCTACCAGAAAAGATGAATTCCTTAAAAAATTACCAAATAGTTCATGCATTAAACGCAATGATTAATTTTTGACCATAGAAATGGATTTCCTAACAAGAGATATGCTAAAGTAAAAAGTCGAATATTTAACAAAATACTTCAAAAGAATCATGAGAATGTTTAAAACATCCAGTTTTCGATTTTATTCGAATTCAATCAACTAATTAAAGATAAATTAGGTTAATTGAATTGTAGATTTCTTCCCAAAGTTTGATGTACAAAATTGAGCTAGGCGTGGAAATACTCATTCTATACATATTTGAAGTATCGTTATCCCAGGATTTTTCTTTCATTATTTTAAATAACATGAAAAATGCTATGAAAAATTTTAGTGGAAAAAAATAAAATAAAATAATAAAATAAAAATAATTAAATTATTGGGGCCACCCCTTTCGTCAAATATTAGACTCGAAAGGACCAACTTGTGTTTATAGCTCTGCTAAATATGCGTTTATTTTGCCAAAATTTTACAAGAAATGTGATTTCAATATTCCTTTTTCTTAAAATGACCATTTTCAATTTAGAAGAATCTTCAGTCGACAGAGCTACATGATAATACCAGGATGAGTACCTTATATTTAATCTTTAAGAATGTGCCTTGAAATTTGATTTTTAAAAATATTTGTTTTATTGAAATTTCGTCTACTTGGTGGGTACCTATCACCACTACGTAGCGCGTCCCCAGGTTGCGGATAGAGGGAAGGCCCCTGAGGTTA
>WSXT02018019.1:0-14275 GCA_011762715.2 Neuroterus valhalla
GATATTAGAAAAAAAATTTTTTTGACAAGATGGCGTAACTTTGAAGTTCGGAAACCGAAAATAGGCTAATTTTTCATTTATTTTTTGGCTCAAAAAATAGGAAGTTATGAAGATAAAATTTTTTTCCTAGTTCTGGCTATAGCTACTGGTGTAGTGAATAAGATGTCCAAATTTCAGACAATTCGGATCAATAGTTTTTCCTTTTTTCATCCCGCCGTGTAAAAAAAGGTAGTTTTGAGAAAAACGAGTTTGAAGTTTGAGGGACAGATATTACATTATTTATATTTTTGCAAAACAGGCTAAACAGGCTGTAGATCTCTATAAAAATTTAACAGCATAGCCTTAGAGGGCTGTACTTTCGAAATATCAACAACAAAGAAATCGATTTTTTGAAAATTCTAGACCACCGGGTGCCCTTAATTCGCCCTTTTTTTCTGGTCATCCTACATTCTCCATTGAGTCAGGCCACATCAACTGTGCCCATGAAATTCTAATGATTTTTTAGAAAGTGACAAAAATTGGAAAAATCTGTACCTAATAGCATTAAAAAAAACACTTTGAACCGTTTTCCGGAAAACCTTACCGTTCTAATTTATTTCAATGATAATGATTTTTGCAACTTTCAATAGAAGAATTATTAAGTTACGACTCGCTGTCAATATTCGAATGAAATCTGTCATGACAGTTGTGAAGCGTTTTCTCTTCTTCATAAAAGTTTTTCCTGAATCAAATTTGCAAAATTAACATCTTTTTATAAACAATTATTTACCCATATTCTTTTATTTATAACTTCTAAGCCTCTGATCGTAGTGAAAATTTAACGCAATGTAGCATAAACACTTGATCCCTTCCTAAAAAAAAAAAAATTTGTAATTCTTACTCTGCCAATATTAAAAAAATGTCTTTGTCGCGGGCGCCGCGTAACAACTGTCGCCTTGAACAGCGCACATGGGAAAAAAGCACTTTTTTAGGACAAAAATCAGCTGACTCCCCAATTTACAATGGATCAGAGTTTTTTTTAATACTCATGAAGAAATGTACTTCAACGTAGAGGTGCAGATTTTTTGAATTCGTTACTTAATCATTTGTTATTCAACTTAAAATTTGCAATTGATTATATTTGCGATATTTACTTAGCCCCATTTATCGATATTTCCCTACAAATAAGTAAAGTTACTTTTTTTTTAATAAAAATGTAACTTGTAGATAAATATCAGATTTTGCTCATTTTTATAAATAAGTTAATCGATATAACTGTTTACTGTTGCACTTTTGGATTTCGAATGTATCACTAACATAGGTTCTGTCTTAAAAATGTGGAGAATCAATTTATAATTTAAACAAGCTCCGAACAACAAATATAGTCAATAGTTTAAACAATTTTTAAAAAGAAATTCACTTATTTGTCATATCTATGCTCCGAAAAATTTTCTTTTCTGTGTAATAATTGATTTTCATTTGAAGAACAAGAATATTACAAATTAGAGTTTCATAAAACACTATTTGTCACTGTTATAAATAATTTTTATAAACGAATTCACTTGATTGGCATATCTGTGCATCGAAAATTTTTCTTTTCTGTGGAATCATTTACTTTCATCTGAGGAACAAGAATATTACACATTAGAGTTCAATAAAACAACATTTGTCATTGTTAAGAACAATTGGTATAAACAAATTGACTTATTTGGCATATCTGTGCATCGAACATTTTTCGTATGAGTACAAACAAATAAGTATAATAGCTGCGTTTGTAGCGTAAGCCGCATGCGCTGAGCGCGCGGTTCGGCGTTTTTTTTTTTTTTTTTTTTTGAGAACAGGATAAAGTGCTTATACTACATTGTGTTAAATTTTTACTACAATCAGAGGCCTAGAAGTTATATATAATCGAATTTGTTCAAATAATTGTTTCTGAAAAAATGATAATTTTGCAAATTTAATTTAGAATAAATTCTTATTGGAAAGAGAAAATACTCCACAACTGTCATTATAAATTTCATTCAATTATTGCAAACGACTCGTGAGCTATTGATTTTTCTATCAAAAGTTGCAAAAATCATTATTTTCAAAATAAATGAAAGCGATGCGGTTTTCTGGAAAACGGTTCAAAGTGTTTTCTTGTAATTCTATTATGCACAGATTTTTCCAATTGTTGGCACATTAAAAAATCACCAAAATTTCATGGGCACATTTGACGCGGCCTGACTCAATTTTCTTTTCCACTTCTATAAATTTCCTTTCTTTCTATTTTTTGTTCCACCCCACCTTCTAGTAGATTCGTTACATCCGTCTTTACCCTACAAATAATGAGACACAAAATTGGACTCTAATTTTTATTTTTTGTTCGATAAGAATCATTTCGTGCTCATTAGGAACAAAAAATAATTTGAAAATTCTTTTAAATTGCGTTTGATATTTTTTTATAGGTCACTTGCTCACTTTTCATGATCATGATTGACCTCTTCAGCAGAAAGCAGGAGAGTGTAAGTATACAACTTGTAACGAGTTCCATGGGATCCCATAAGACAAGAATTGCCTCAAATAGTGTTTGATTGTGGGTTCCGAAGGAGAGGAAGTAGGACGCAGACGGTAATAAGAAGCATCGGTCGTTTGGGAAAGCCTGCCGAGTATTACAGGATCGATTCATCAGACGATATCGAATTTTTTTCACTTTCCGACAATCAAGATCGAAATCTCACACGGAACCAGGCCCAATCGTTTAACGCACGAACACCTCCCAAGACGGAAGTATTCAACAGAATCGTTTCTATATGATTGTTCAATATTATAGAATACATATCTGCATCTAATAATGAATTCAAATTGTTCTTGTTTACTTTATGTTGCGCATCGATACGATACGTACAATAAAAAATGGTTATAGCAACAAACTAATCAAGTTGGGGAGTTTTAGTTCTTTTCGCAAGAAATTGGCTACAATAACCACAAAAATAGTTGCTACGACGTAATAATTCCTTCGGATGTAACAAATTATCTATAAAACTCTGTTTATTAACTGTAAAAAAGGTCCAGATCTCGGGCCAGCATTACTTTTCATTTTGGGAGACTTTTTGAGGTTATGTCGAGGACCTGACGTCATGGGGTTAAGTAAACTCTGAATTCTGTTTCAGCGACCTAAAAAACATTGAAAATGGTCTGACTCTCAGTCCAGCATTACTTTTCATTTTAGAAGACTTTTCGAGGTTATGTCAAGAACCTAAAGTCATGGGGTAATATGACTTTCGTATTTTGTTTCAGCGACCCAAAAACATTTGAAATGGTCCTACTCTTAGGCCAGCATTACTTTTCATTTTGGAAGACTTTGAAGACTTTTTGAGGTTATGTTGAAACCTGACGACATGGGGTAAACCGAACTTTAAATTCTGTTTCAGCGACCCAAAAAACATGTGAAATGGTCTGGCTCTCAGGCCAGCATTACTTTTCTCTTTCGAAGACTTTTTGAGGTTATGTCGAGAAACTGACGTCATGGAGTAAAATGAACTTCGAATTCTGTTTCAGCCCAGCGGACACTGTTCTATAACTGTGATGTAACAGTTCTGGAACAGAAAATAACAGGTTCTGTCACAGGATAGGAACATACTTAGACCATGGTTAGGAACATTTTAGGAACATAGTTATAAAGTAACATTGTTTTGTAATAGTGACGTTACACATAAGTAACAGTGTTACATTGTAATTTTGTTCTGTGCTCGTTCTGTAATAATCCTGTAACTGCGTTATTTATCAAGAAGTATTTTCAGAACCATTTAGGAACATGGTTGCAAAGAAAATTGTTCTGTAATAGTGCTGCAACATCTATGTAACAATGTTATAATAGAATTTGTTCTGTAACAATTCTGGAACAGCGTTTTATGTCAAAAAGTATTATTATAACGATCTACGAACGAGGTTACATGGGAACATTGTTTTGTATTAGTACCGTAACATATATCCAAAAGTGGTACAATGTAAGTTTGTTCTAAAATCGTTCTGTAACAGTTCCATAACAGTGTTACAAGAACATGCCACTGTAACGTTATAAATATAGAACTCAAATACATAAAAAATATGGAACTCAAATATGTAACAAATATAGAACTCAAATACGTAACAAATATGGAACTTAAATACGTAACCAATATTCAACTCTGATACATAACTATTACATCACAACAATGGAATATAGACATATATCCTTAGAGTAATACATACATCCTTAGAGGAATAGCGTTACAGAACAGAGTGACTTTTGTTCCGTTCTTGTAACACTTGTCACATTCTAGTGACAGAACAATTCTATCACACTATTATATTTCAGTTGCAGAACAAAACTCCAGAACTGTTACATATTCGTACAGTAACATCGTTACAGAACAATGCGATCTTCATTTTCCGTTCTTAGAACACGTGTAAAATTCTAGTGACAGAACAAATGTATCTGTCTGTTCTATATGAATTACAGAACGAGAATGTTGAACTGTTACATATTCCTACAGTAACAGCGTTACAGAACAGTGCGACTTTGATATTCCATTCTTGGAACACGTGTGACATTCTAGTGACAGACCAGTTCTGTAACTATGTTCTATATTAGTTACAGAAATGAATTCCAAAATTGTTGCGTACTCTTACAGTAACAGCGTTATAGAACAGTGCGATCTTCATGTTCCGTTCTGAGAACACGTGTGACCGACATTCTAGGGACAAAACCGTTCTATTACTCTGTTCTCTATTAGTTACAGAATGAAATTCTAGAATTGTCACATATCCTTGCAGTAACAACGTTACAGAACAGGGATTTTACCTTTATGTTCCGTTATTGGGAAACGTGTGACATTCTTGTGAAAGAACAGCTCCATCACTCTGTTCTATATTAGTTACGGAACAAAAATCCAGAACTGTTACATATCCTCAAAGTAACAGCGTTACAGAACAGTGTGACTTTCATGTTCCGTTCATGGAACACGTGTGACATACTAGTGACAGAACAGTTCTATCACTCTGTTCTATATCAGTTACAGAATAAAATTCCAGAACTGTTACGTATCCCTAGAGTAACAGTGTTACAGAACAGTGTGACCTTTATGTTTTGTAATATTTATAGAACACAATTTTAACAATGTTATGTATAATTGTTCCTTTTTTGTTATGTAACATTTACAGAACGTTTCCGCTGGGAGCGATCCAAAAAACATACAAAAAAGGTCCGGCTCTCAAGTAAGCATTACTTTTCATTTTCGAAGACTTTTTGTGGTTATGTCGAGAATCTGACGTTATGGGGTAAAATGAACTCTGAAGTCTCTTTCAGCGATCCAAAATACATATGAAAAGATCCGGCTTTTAGGCCAGCATTACTTTTAATATTAGTGTGACTTTGAAGAATTTTACGAGGTTATGTCGCAAACCTGACGTCATGGGGTAAAATTACCTCCAAATTCTGTTTCAGCAACCTAAAAACATATAAAATGATCCCACTTTTAGGCCTGCATTACTTTTCATTTTTGAAGACTTTAAAGACTTTTTTGGTTATGTCGAGAACCTGACGTCATGGGGTAAAATGAACTCTGAATTTTCTTTCAGAGACCCAAAAAACATATGAAAAGATCCGGTTTTTAAGGCCAGCATTACTTTAATTCTAGTGTGTCTTTGAAGAATTTTACGAGGTTATGTCGTAAACCTGACGTCATGGGGTAAAATTAACTCCGAATTCTGTTTCAGCAACCTAAAAACATTTAAAATGATCGCACTTTTAGTCCGGCATTACTTTTCATTTTGGAAGACTCTATAGACTTTTTGAGGTTATGTCGAGAACCTGACGTCATGGGGTAAAATGAACTCTGAATTTTCTTTCAGAGACCCAAAATACATATGAAAAGATCCGGCTTTTAGGCCAGCATTACTTTAATTTTAGTGTGTCTTTGAAGAATTTTACGAAGTTATGTCGCGAACCTGACGTCATGGAGTAAAATGAACTCTGAATTCTGTTTCAGTAACCCAAAAAACATTCAAAATGGTTCGATTCTTAGTCTAGTATTACTTTTCATTTTAGCGTATTTTTGAAGACTTTTCGAGGTTTTTTCGAGAATATGACGTCATGGGATAAAATGAACTCCAAATTCTGTTTCGCCGACCCAAAAAACATACAAAAAAGGTCCGGCTCTCAGGCCAGAATTACTTTTCATTTTAGAAGACTGGAGACTTTTCGAGTTTATGCCGAAAACCCGACTTAATAGTGTGAAATGAACCTCAGATTCGGTTTCAGCGTCCAAAAAAACATAGAATCAACATGGTCTCACTCCTAGGTCAGACACCTTTGTCCTCATGTGGCGGTGTTATTGAAATGAAAATTCTGTTCGCGGACGTCAGCTGGCTTCATTCATTTGTCACACATTGCATCCTTCGGAAGATGCAGAAGATGATTAAGTGAAGATTTCACAACTGCCAGAATATATGAGAAGCACCCAAAACAAACTTTTTATCTTGAAAAATTGAATGATTAACTTCATTAACCTGATCTTTTCACGTCAAATTTGATAAAAGCGATTGCGTCACGTCCAAAGCCACCATCGTTTCACCCGCTTCTGCCCTGAACATGGAATCAAATTCTCTATTTCCATCATTGAGAATAAGATGGCATTTTCTGACGATAAACTTCTTATACTATATAAAGAATTTGATACCACCTGGATTTTTGAAATTGAATAAATTTTATTTCTTGGTCTACCTTGTCCTTTGACAAGAGTCGCAATGTTTTTTATATGAGCAATAGAAACTGTAGAAATGGAGGTCAATTGTTACATTTCTTAATTTCATTGTTTGAGCCTGATACCGAGAGTCACGAATCTATGACAAATTATAGCTATTACAGCTATTATAGTTATACAAAATATATCTGCATGTACATAATAGATATCATTATTTTGAGTGGAGGCTGACATTCAGGACATGCTCCTTTGGGTCACAAGGAGATAAATAGAAGAAGAGAGTCCCCAGAGGGACCTTTGAAACCTAATAGCAACGAGCAAAGACCACTATTTTCTATTCTTAAGTGTGCTGTGGGAAAGGTGCGATAGTGACTAGAATCTCAGTTGCGGTAAAAAAATCAAAGGGAATCATGGGAGAAGATTTTGCCTCTATATTCGTCTTTCGTCGTAGTTGTAGTTGTGAGTTATGAGTTGTCATCCACGGAGTCACGAGTTTTGTTCTTCGGTATTCGAAGACCCGATCGATCGACTCGTGCGTGCCATGGAGATAAGTTTGTCAGGAATTGACAGTTATTGTCTAACTGAGTAGATTTTAGACGAGAAACGATCGAAAGTTAACAAGATAGAGATTTGATTGCTGATAAATAACTATGACGAGAAAGCTTCAGCGGGGAAAATTTATATTGTATAATTTATTTTATCTATTGGAGCAAGTGTCTCAATAACTGCGGTGTCAAGCGTTGCTCTCAGTAGCTTTTGATCGCCCAATGCCTCACAAAAGAGTATAACTCGGAACTTTCATCTCGTAGATCAACTTTCCATATCAGATATACTCAATTTCAATGCCAGCGTATGGTATGCATATCCGAATGGGATCAATATAAGGGATGTTTGAAATCCGACCATTTTACAGGCAAAAAGTCCTTATCGGGGAAGGTATCAAAATTTGTTGGAGGTATGACAAAAACGAGACTGGATCTGCTAAAAAATGGTATTAGGTGTCCAAACATTCTATGCGACATCATCTGTAAATACACGAACTTACCAATGTGGCTGCATCTGACGTTTGTTAACATACAAATCATTTATGCTGATTTCCATTTTCACGAATAATTGTTTTGGAAAGCTGCTGTGTTTCGTACAATACCTTATGAGTTGGTGATTATTTGCCTTAAGAATGGGATAAGCACTTTAGGGTTGAAGATCAACCAGTCTTGGAATTCGTTGCGTCAGTGGTACTAAAGCTCGGAGGTGTAAAAGTCCGAAAGCAGAATACGTTGGAAAAATTAAAGTGGTGGATAAACGCAAAAGAAAAGAGAAATTTTAATATCAGGGATGATGACCGCGAGACTGTATGTTGAAAATTGAAGGGGAAAAAAATCCACGCTTATCATTTTTAGCAAAATATTGAGATTTTAATATTTTAAATCTAACCTGAAAAATTGAGACAAAAGATTGTTCTGCCAATCTTTCCCTTTCCGTATGATAAAAGTATTCAAAATGAGCCATCCTTCAGATAAACGTTCTCAAATTGAGAAGAGAAGAAACGTATACGTCCTATATTGCAAAAATAGTGATTTTTGAAAAAATGTAACCTGCGAAATTCTTCATTGATGAGAGAACTGAAGAACTCATTAAGAAATTTACATCACACGAATTTGGTATAACTAGTGCAAAATTAACTAAAAGAATTTGCAGGAATTGTTATCTCACACTAGTTAATGCAAAAAAAGGTGTATTTAAGGGGAGGTTCTGGTATGTTTTTTTTTTTTTGCTTAAATGAAAGGTATGAATGTCCAGAATATGTGTGCAAAAGGGTTTTATGATCTGGAGCATATTTTCTGGATCGAAGCTTCTCGAATGATGATACTCTTGAAACGTGCTTTTGAGACCTAAAACTTTAAGGGCGTTTTTCTCGAAACCACTTTTTTCAACCTCTTGTCAAGCCTAACTCAAGATCTACTGATCTGATTTACTTCTACTAAAGTTTTCCTGGAAGGGTATGATTTTTTGTATGACTTCAACCTGAAACGGGTATAAACAATTGTTAAATAATTATTTTTCAACAATATTGAAGTTGCAAGAAGTGAGTAAAAATTAAACTTCTTTTTCAGATGGCCATAAATTGGATAATTTTCTATAAAAATTCTTTGAAAATAGGTTGAAGTCATAGGAAATTTAATAAATTTTACGAAACAATGATTTATTTAGATTTCGGTTTACTACAAGAGGCTGTAGCCTTGACACGAGCGGGCGATGCCTCGCCGGGAGAGGTTCACGAGAGCCGCCATTTTGGGGCCGCCATATCGAATTATGTAAAAAAAAAAAAATTTTCTGACTTCTAGAAACAAGACCTTATGAAACATCCAAAACCGGAAATCTGTGAGTCCTTCCATTATTCCATAATGAATTATCAAACTTTGCTTCATTTTTGGCTAAAACATCAGAACCTTCCCTTAAAAATCTCTTAGCAGTTATGTCGAACTACGAAGATATAGCAATGCTACAACAGACCCTTACAGAAGGATGTACGCAACGGTTGCATGTGCGTGACTTGAAGGTTCAAAGTTCATTTTATATACGTGGATAGCAGAGCTTGAAAGAAAATCTCAAGTGTCGTAAATGATGTATCCACTGCAGAGGTGTCCAACGCGTGAGCAACTGTGTAAATAACTGTCACTCGTCAATCCCCTCTCTTACCACCTTGAATGAGTTTATGCGGTAAGCGCGATGTGGAAAGAGTAAAC
Source organism: Neuroterus valhalla (assembly GCA_011762715.2). Classification (NCBI taxonomy): domain Eukaryota; kingdom Metazoa; phylum Arthropoda; class Insecta; order Hymenoptera; family Cynipidae; genus Neuroterus; species Neuroterus valhalla. The sequence continues at coordinate 9,452 of WSXT02018019.1, forward strand.
GAGAAAAGAATTCTCGAAGAAGCGCTCGGAGAAGAGGAAGAAAAGAGAAGGGGGAAAAAGGAGGAACGCGCCAGCCTTGCGTTGGATACCCATGATCTGCTGGACTTTATGGTCGGAAATCTTCAAAACCTTAATCGTTTCAAGCTGTGACAGTAAAAGAATGACGACACTGAAGTAAGCTTTAGATATAGATTTGAAAATTTGGACAGTGATGATAAAAATAGTGTTAGTCGCATCAAAAAACTGAAGGTATCACTTGATTCGTCTCAGATACATCTTTTTGAGATACCCGAATCAGGTTGGAGAAACAATTATTCAAAGAAATAAATTGTTATTGAACATTTGAATAATGTTTTAAATAAATGTATCGATCCGGTGACAATTCCTAAAGCATTGGCAGATAACAAATGGGAATACGCCGTGGAGATTTGAGAATGGCTGCGAAAGAATTATTATTTGGACAATTCAGTTATTTGTAAAATCTTTTCATCGTTTTTGGGTATCCAGCATCCAAGAAAATGAAAGAACGCTAAACGAGAGGAGGAACCATCCTTATAATCACCTCTTAACCATTTGCTATTGATAATTATTTATCAAAGCATTATTTTCATCCCCTCAAAATTCGACAATTTGATAAAAAATTTTCTGTTTGAATCGACAATTTCAATTATCTCGTTAAAACTTTACACATTTCGTTGTATAATCGTTTTTTTCTTGGCAGAAAATGATAAATCTTTTTCAGTGAGAGTTAATTTATCTGTTTGAAATCTGAACTCCTTCAGTTGAAGCTTATGCTTGGTTTGGAATTCATTTTCAAACTAACAAATGTTATTATCCCATTTAAGGTTAAAAACGATTCTTTTTTTGAGTTCAAAATTCGACTACTTTGTTGAAACATTGTATTTTATCTTAAAAAATTTTTCTTTCTATTTGAAAATAATCTTCTTGTTTGAATATTCACCTCCATGGTTAGAAATTCAAGTGCGCCAGTTAAATATTCATCTTTTCATCTGAAAATTCATCTTCTTGGTCGGAAAATGAACTATTTGGTTGGAAATCCGTTTTTTTTGTTATCGTTATTTGATTTTCTGCGATTGAAAGTTTACCTGTTTCAATTCTTGTGAAAAAATTTTGAGAGGATGTTCAGAATGAACGTCATGAATAAAAAAAAGGTGGGGGTTTTGCGACAAATATAAATTTGTTACTTCTAGTTGACTGGGAAAATTGAAAAACTTGACCGTGAAGGATCAGGAAATGACCAGGGATTTGAAATTGTCCGCCGATCCGCCACCCTGATTAGGGCAATACAAAAAATTACGTGAAAAAATTTAATGGATCCTTACTACTTCATATAAATCCTATGCAAATCAAAACGTCTATTACGACTATATTTGTTATAGCACTGCAGCACCGCTTTTGGCGCAGCAAATGTCATGTTTCTCGAGAGGAATAAGATTCTGAGAGTGAATGTTAGTAAAACCAGAAAGAAATAAAGCATAACAATCAATTAGAAAAGGCAACTATCAGTAAAGTGGTGACCCTAGCGGCCACTCGTTCAGAATAGGTCCATATTATTGATATATAAAGCAGATATTGATTATTATATACACGACTCGTTTGGTGTTGCAGAATACTGCATATCGAAAAACCACGTCGGTAAATGAATGTGGACCTTCAAGAGTGTACAAATGTGCGGAGCGTGGACGTATGTAAGTACACTGCACGCACACAATCTGACTGCAGCCCAGCGCCGACAATAGCCGAACAAAAAGTTACACACGAAGCGTCGATCCCGCGATCGAAGGCATTTGATTCGAATATTTTGACAGCTATGCAATCTTCGAGCGAAATGAGCCCAGTTGTGTACAGTTATGATAGTTGCCATTCCTAATGGATTGTCACTCTCTATTTCTCTCTGGTAAAACCCAATTAGAGTATCAGCAAAGAATATTATCACCGAAGATACGACAATAATGCAGTGAGGCAAGTATGACTCAATTCTTCAATAAATTTAATATCTTCTTCTCAGTGTGCCATAACTTTCATATTCCTCCGCAAAGGACTGCAACTGCAATCAATTTGTCAAGATATATCAAGATTTGAAGCAATCTTGGATCGGACGAACTCTTCCTCAATCCGATTTCCGTCAATTCCGAACTCAGAACTCATATTGAGCAACTCGAACATTTTCTCTCTAAATTTGTAGGAGATGGACCATAATTCTTTCTATATGCTTGTTTTCCATCATGATATAAATTGAGCTGGAAATATTTTCCCTCTGGCAGATATCTCATATATTTCAAGATTTCTCTTTTTAATTTAGAACACAATCCTTCTAAATACTACGAATAATCCCGTCACTTTTTACTCAGCCACTCTTTTTGAAACATAGGTCTTGAATTGTTTTTATTTTCTCGAGTCAATATAATGTCAATGGGACATTCGAAAAGAACACTTTCAATTTAAAAAAAAATTATAGAATCAAAAACTAAAGAAAGCCAAAAATACGAATTCTAAAAATTAAAAGGAAAGGGTAATCGCAAAGTTCCGAAGGTAATGATGTGTATTCTATACCCAAAAAGTTACTCGAGTATGTTGAAAAAGTGCGTCCCGCATGAAAAGGCACGTAAAGGAATAAAAAGAAGGTTATATTAGTTTACACAAAAACATAATTAGAATCACAAAGAAAAGTAGGCCATGACCAAGTTCACAGAGACAAAATACTTCTTCTGTACCACAGAAAAAAGATTCATCTAAAACACTTGTTATTGAAAAGTTGAAACGTTAAAAGATGTGAAAGGAAGATGAATCTTCTTTGATCTTCATATAGATGTATATTGCAGAATGCGAAAATAAAATGTAAAATAATAATAGAGATAAAATAAAAGTACTAGATTATTTTCTGCATAGTTGAGCATGCATTATGAAGTTGAAGCCTAGAGCAAAATAAATAATAATCATCATAATGTGAATCTCTGGACCACCCATGATTACACGTTACATCTCAGCCGGCAGCTGAATAGAAGTGAACCTGCGCAAGAAATTTCTGATAAGCCCCTGCGAACTGGCTGCAGTCACAAATACCTGTGTGAATATCAACATATAGATCACTATTTTACTGAATATTTAGAAAAAAAAATTGATAACTCAGTAACAAAGGAAATAATCTTGATATCTGGGCAATACAAATTGAAAAATGTCTCATGAGGTAGGTATGTGATCCATTGATACACTCAATAAGGAATTAAAATGAGAAAGTTCCTAAGAGAGTAAGTCTTTTTCATACCCTCGCCTCGTAGAACCATTCGCTCACGTATATGTTATTATTGTATCAACAATCTAACTCTCACTTTTCCTGACAAGACAGCAAATTGAATTTCTTTGCCCCTGGGGTTCTACCCAATATCAAGAGGGTAAACCCTAATGTTTTTGATAAGAATTCACAGCCGCAGAGTTCCCCGGAAAGTGGTTGCCAGAAATATTCCAGAAAGAGCCAGCAGCCGAACCATCCGTTAGCTTCTTAGTTCCGGATATTCTTTCGCAGATATCGATTCTTTTTTTGCCACCCAGAATGGAACTGTCTAAAGAATCCTCTTACGTACGACTGTTGTAATGCTTGTAATAGCTTGAATTGCATGATCCAATTTTTTCAAGAAGATATCACTCATATAGTCTTCATCTTTGTCCGCATAAGAAACTATTCCTAATTCTGACAATCTTGGTGTTAGTTCTAACTTCTTTTATTTTTTGAAGAAACTATAGGAGTCAGCGAAATTATCCACTACCTTGGAGCTTTCCCATTTACTCCATGAAAATAGCGGAATATGAAGACGGAGACCAAAATAAATCCTAAGATCGAAGCAAGGTGACTTCGATTCTCGGAAAAATCCTGGTTCTCACTGGGACAAGAAATTTGTGGAAAAAAAAGTGTTATTTTTATCGATAGAGTTAAAATAGTATATTCTGCACCTAGTGGGAAGAGATGAACTTTTCCCCCTTGGCGCATACGATATTTTTTGTAACAAATTGGTGATTTCAGACGTTTCTCGAAATACAATTATGATTTTAGCCCATATTGGATTTCCAAGAAAGGGAGCATGATCGCCAAAAGTTCAGGTATTCGAAATCCGAATAGAAAATTTCTATAAATTTCCGCAAATTTATGGAAATTTTCGGTTATTTATGATTAATTCACAGGGGAATATGGTAACTCACCATGAATTACTCGAAATTTAATTTGCCAAATTTCCATAAATTTACAAAAATGTATGGAAATTTCCAGTTATTTATGGTGATTTTACAGGCAATTTATGGTAATTTCTAATCGATTACCCAGAATGGAATTTAGGAATTTGCATAAATTTCCAGAAATTTGTGAAAATTTTTGGTTATTTATGGTCGTTTCACGGGGAAACATGGCGATCTACTATCAATCACTCAAAATTTAATTTGTCAAATTTCCATAAATTTCCGAAAGTGTATAAAAATTTCCGGTATTTAATAGTTATTTTACAGGCAATTTATGGTAATTTCTAATCGATTACCCAGAATGCAATTTAGGAATTTTCATAAATTTCCAGAAATTTGTGGATATTTTTGGTTATCAATGGTGATCTTACGGGGAAATATGTCAATTTACTATAAATCACCCAAAATTTAATTTGCCGAATTTCTATAAATTTCCGGGAGTTCATGAAAATTCCAGGTATTTAATGGTTATTTCACAGGCAATTTATGGTGATTTCTGATCGATTACTCAGAATGCAATTTGAAAATTTTCATTAATTTCTAGAAATTTATGGAAATTTTCGGTTATTTATGGTG
>WSXT02018029.1:0-14275 GCA_011762715.2 Neuroterus valhalla
CAGGATAGGGACGCGTGGCGGTCTCGGGTAGATGAGGCAATGAACTTTCGAGTTCCAAATGCTGATAAATAATAACAATCACAAGTCCTATTATACCCATACTCGCCTATTTTCTTATAATAGTTCTTTACATCATACGAAGCAAAAGAGGAAGAACTTTTTCTTGCAAACATCAGTTGCAAACAGACCAGGATATTTTCACGGTAAATTGAATTATTATATAATTGGAGGAACTAGAATTTTTTCCGTTTTGAAAGCTTGCCACACAACTAAAAAATTGCGCTGCTATCTTCTGAATTTTACAATTTTGAAAACGAATCGTTCAAAAAGCACCTCTATTGCTTGCTACCATTTTGCTATAAGATTTTACCAAAAGTACAAAAAAACACATCGATTTTTTTACAATTCTTCACAATCTCACATACAAAGTTCAATATTTCCCCCTGATTCATTCAAAAGGATCATTCTCAATACCATTAAAATGAAAATAGGATATTATAAGGTAGAGCCTAATTTTTTTAATTGATCTATAGCTTCGAAATAAGAATTTTTTATGAAAAAACTTTTCAATAGAGTAACATAAGCCTTATTCTAAACAAATAACCATTTTTGTATAATATATATTCATAACTTTAAAGTAGGTATAGAATACAAATAGGTCGGTAAATTCTCTCGTTTTGAACAATCGAGATGAATATTTTTTACCATGTCAAATTTTTGCGTTTGAATACAAATTTAATATTGCGATTTGGTACTACAAAATAGGTTTGGCAGCTAATGATCAATTCAGTCGGTTTTTGGAAAAAGAATAAATTAAAAAAGTGGCGCAGGATAAAAACAAATCGCTTACTTCTGCAAGTCGATAATTAAAAAAACGGTAGTTAATTGTAATCCTAACTAGAAAATTATTACTTAAAATTAATCTAACTATTTCCTTGAAAGTACAGAAATAATTATCTTAACCATTAATCGTACTATTTACAAATAGCTGAGATTCAACATTTACATTTCAAAATTTCATTCAGATTTAGCGTCAGAAAGTAAGTTTTTGTTTGAAAGATGATTTATGTACATAATTAAATAAGATTATAACTTATAATTACACTTTTGATATTGTTTCCTAAAAATTATTCCTTAAACATAAGATATATAAAAAAAGTAGGAATGAGTTTTATACTTCTACTTAAGATAATTAATTAAAATACTTAATCGATTTAGGATCTGACGCTAAGTTCCATGATTAGTCACACTGTTTTTGGAAAGTTGATGAAAATTTAGGCAATTAGGAGAAAATCCACCAGTTCTGTAAGAAAAATGGCTATCCTTGAATTTGGTATTTTTTAACTACTTAGAACATACCAGACTAGATTCAATCTTCTAATCCAGAAAGCATTCTTTTGGTTGAATGTACGCTCACAGGAGACGGAATCTAATCAGATAAATTTGATCGTAAATTTGGAATCGGGCAATTTTTGAAAATTTAATACTGAATCAAGGCACTTGCGAATAAGTATGGATTTTCCCTTGAGAACAATGTGTTCATAACACGTATACTTCAGAATAAATAAAAAAAATATTAACAATTGTAATTGATAACGAAAATTATAAATCACGCTGTGAAATTCGCTTGTACGAATGAGTTAACCCAAAAATTTCAGCATTTCACAAAAAAAATTCACACCACAAATGATGAGGATTTTGTTTCGCATCACGGTACCAGAACAATAAATTAATGTTATAACTTGTGTGCCTTTCTTCTCCTCTATTTGTTTATTCACAAAATTTTCACTTGAAACATCAAAGTGACGTTTTTTACATTCCATCAACTGTTAAACTTAGGAAAAACAAAAAATTTACTTTTTGATCTATTTTACTATTATAAACAAATTTGGATGCACTAATTCAAAATATTGGCCTTTCACGTGGATAAGAATGGTTTGTTGAGGTTAAACCGTTTTAAATTAATTTAAGACTGACCGCTATTAGAAAGATATTTAAGAAACAAACAAGAACGACAGTCATAAACGATTGTTGTGGAAAAATAGTATAATTTGAGGTTTCCTTCTATGTGAAACTGTTTCTCTCTGAATTTGTTTATCCTAATTGTTTGTTAACATTTGAATTGCTATTTTTGCGCATATGATCGAAGGTATATTATTTTTAGCGTTTCCTGTAACAATTCCTCGTAACGCTATTTTCCAATTTATTTAGAAAATTTGATTATAAGAATTAAATAGATCAAGAAGAAAATTTGTACATAAGGTCGCCATGCAAAGTTTGATTAAGGCCATGTTATACTTACTCGATTCCTACCTTATCGACATTTTTTCTTGCATTAACTCGCGTCCGCACGGAATAGGACAAAAACAGTAAGGAAACTTCAAAATTGTTACAAAAGCATGAAATCAAGGAAACTTGTCAATTTTCAACTATTTCGACATTTTCCGGCAGATTCTGAGATTGTGAAATCAATCACTAAAATCACAAATAAAGAGTTAGATATCCTAATTAGTTACAAATGTACAGCATTGCCAAAAAAAGTTTTCAGTGCTAAAAAGAACGTACAAACCGAATTTCACGCTTCTATAACAAAAAGAGCAAAATTTTTTTAATCTTTAGTGTCAACCGGTTGGACTACGGGGAGGGGGATTTGTTCGTTTTAAACTCGCTAACTTATTTTTTGGTAGGGATGTTACATAAAAAGAGATAAAAAGACATTTGGATTTTCCAGTAACTTAATTGAACATCGTTAGAAAAACTGTGTTGACTGAGAAACATGTGTTTTTTTTTCATGAATAAAGTTTGGATATCGCGCCCGCGCAGGCCATTTTCCGCCAAAAGCATCGATTGACTGCATTCTTTGCGAGAAATTTAAAATTACTTAAATTAGGTGAAGTTTTCTTTCAATAAGAATCGTTTATAAACATATTTCTGAATGCCTAATTGCTTCGGAAGGCAATTATGCATTATTTACAAACGATAATTAATTAGCAGGGATTATTACTTCCATTCATTGCTCTACTTTTTTATTCCGAATGATACGGCCTTTCATCTTAGAATTTTCGATTTCTCAATTTTAGACATTTTCAGATCAGTTAATGCAAACAGCTGTCAAGTCGGCCGCAAAATCAGATTGATCAGAATATGGTTTTTAAACATTAAGGGCGCTGTCTGCCCTAAGTACTTGACGTGACAAGTGATATCACTAATCATTTAATTATTGTGCTTATATTAATATTATAATATCGCTTTCTCGGAACAATACTCTAGACGTTTGTTAATTCGGAAATTCGCGGTGAGAAGATACTTCTACTTGTGACTGGCAGCGCCCTTGGAAGCTGCAAACCTCATAAAAAAAGTAACATCGTGGCTAAAATGGTCTGATCAGTGCACAGCACTTATATCATTGGACGTCATATTTATATGAATGCTACGAAATAACCATAAATTGAAGATATTTGTGTATCGAAGACTCAAAAGCATGGAAAATGTTTTTTCTTGTCTTCATAACGTTTCTCATTTCTCCGAATGTCCTAAAATATTTTATCTCATTTCATGAAACAACCCCTTTTTCTATAAACTAACTTATTTTCCAAATACATTAATTCTAGCACATGTCCTACTGAGTCTGGTTGTCCAACTCATGACGCAACATATGACTCTGTAATCGCTCCCTAGAAGTACACCTGTGCGAGCAAATCTGACACAAATAATTATGCAAAAAGTTCATATGCTTCCTCAAGTCGACTTCCGACTCAAAAATTTGAGGAGTTTCGCAATAGTCGCAAACGAAGAAAACCGTACTCGTATCAGTGGGATCTTTAACACTCTGAGGCTCTTTATGAGCCAAATCGAGATGCCTAACCAACTCATCTTGGCTCGAGAAAAAATTGTTGCACAATTGACATTGGGAAGGCTCACGGCTGACCCTACCGTAAACTTCAGCTACATTTTGTTCAACACTCGTATCCGAAATTGCTTGGTTTTTCTGGGGTCCCATCAGCTGAGACAAAGTCGGAGTTATTTGCTGATGTTGTCGCAGCTGATTCTGCTGGTCATTTTGATGCTGCTGTGTTTGAAAAGCTTGCTGAATCATCTGCTGGTTTTGTAATCTCTGTAAATTCTTCTGCCGCATGACTGCAACTGTCGAGTGATTCTTCTCGTGGAGACGAATCGAAGCCTTGGATTCTGTTCGAAAATCACAGAGTTGACAAGCGTAGATATATCGAGCTGGAGTTTGCCAGTTACCAGAAACTGAGTTTGATCTTCCAGAAAAGAGTTCGCTCGCAGGCTGATACCCAGAAGTATTTGGACTATTCACAGAAAGTTGGCTCTCTTGATTCGTTAAAGAGAGTTGACTTTCTTGATTTGTCAGGGAGTCGAATGGGCTTTCGTTCAAAGAATCGAGTTGTCTTCCATTCCTCATATTATTAATAACTTGATTCTCTCTTGAATCCATGTAGTGCATCACCAAATGGCTAGAGAACTCGGACAAATTTTTAGCAGTGTAGCTACAAGTTGTACATGTTAAGGTTTTGTCTAGCGCTGATCGGATTGTTGCACTTGAATAAGGCGGTCTGCTTCCTAATGAATTTCTTTGTCTGTTGTAGGTTTGCGGAAGACCACGATGATGAATCTCAGGAGTTATAGGTCTTTGGGAAAGATTTTGTATCCTTGTCGCAGCTCCTGACGGTCTTTTTTGGATAACACTTGCACCAGTTCGTTCCGGGAGTTGAATCGCTGAACGAGCGTGAGGAGATGAATTGAAATGAGGTGAAGGTTGGATTCTCAAAGGCTGGTTTTTCCTTTTCTCAGCAGGGTTTGGTGAAACTGTCAAATTAGAGGTTGATGCGCTAAGTTGCTGCATTGGCAAGGGCACTAAAGGAGGAGGCAGATCCATGTTTGCAGGAAGGACACCTCTTCTAACCAAATTCTGCCTCAAGGCTGCTTCATAATCAATTTCAGTCGATAGTTTTGGCCTTTCTCTTGGAAGCTCTACAAAATTTGGTTGAGGTTCTACATAATTTGGTTGAGGTTCTACATAATCTGGCTGGATTCTTACACAATTTTTATCCCGGGCGTGTTGATCGAAGTCTTTCGCATCAAAACTTTGCCCACAAGTGTCGCAAAGATGAATTTTAATTTCTTGTAACTCAGCTAAGGAACGGACACGTAAACGAGTTGGTGCTACTTTCTCAACTTTTGGAGCAACTTCGGCTTCAGGTTTAGGAGTCGATTGAGGTTCATCAGCTTCATCCATCATGATGTATTCAATATACTCTTCAATTATTGAAGCACTCGGTTCTGTCGTTTTACCATCTGTGATCTTATCAGTCAAATTTTGACTTTTTTTACTACAGTCTTGGGTTTGGGAAACTCCAGCTTTCGGACTAGGAGCATCATCTTCCGGCAAAAGTACGACTTCAAACGGAAGTGGACTCAAAGTTTCTTTCTCAGCACTTTTTGATGATGTTATTTCAGATACAGATGGGCAAGCACCTGATTGAACTCCATCGACGCTTACTCTCGTTTGTTCCGCCCTGGGAGTATTCAATAGAGAAGTTTCAACTTTATTCGCTTTCTTTCGAACATTCCTGAGGTTGCTCTTCAGAGGATCGGTTTCTGAAGATTCCAAACCTTCCAATTCAGAGAGCAAGGTTTCAAATTCTGGATTGACAGCAGTCATTGCTAAATTCCTCTCTTCTTCACTCTCTTTAGGAATCTGTGATGGATGTTGTTGCTTCTTTTGACTATCCTTTCTCTTGGATGGGTAACAAACAACAGCCTTAGACAAGGATACATCTTTCCTTCGATATTCACTCTGCAAATTACCAGAGGTGTAAGAATCGAATTGATTCTCTTGACTTGTATTTGAGAGAGGATTCACTTTTCTAGCAACTTCAGTCACAGAACCTGTTCCTCTAGAAACTTCAGTCCCAGAGCTTCTTGAACTACTTTCGGAAAGGATCTCAATCACTTCGACATCATCACTTTGCCGTTTGCTTTTTGATTTCTTCGGCTTCGAAGTTGTACCCAACTGTAAATACTTTTCTAGCAAAGTTCTTGACGTAACTTTAGACTTGGTTGTTGGTTTTGGTAAAATTGATATGAAACTTAAAGGTGTTGGAACTGCAGTTGCAAGAGGTGCAACTGATGATACAACTGAAGATACTGACGATGCTGAAGATACAACTGCAGCTGAAGCTAAGGAAGATTCAAGTGCAGAACCTGGAATTACAGGTTCATATCCAGAGTTAGCATTAAAGCTGTAAGCTTTATACAAAGAAGGTGGTGGTTTACACATTTGCCGATGTTCTTGCCACTCTATTCCAGTTTCAAAATGAAGATTGCAGGGTTTGCACTGATAACTTGCTGAAACGAAGTTGACAAGGCAAATCGCAACTACATTTTTACAGCATTTTTTGCAGTGTGTTTCGATTTCTTTGAAATCACTGGAACGAACATCAGGACAGTTAGCACATGAAAACTTTTCTCTCCGGGGGCGATGGAATAGCCAATGTTCTTTCAGATCTTCTATAGACATTCTGACAGTTTTACATAGAGTACAAATGTAGGCCTTTTCGCTATTGTTTGATGAGACGCAAATATATTCTGGTTTAGTTGAATTAAGATGATTGCGTTCCTTCTCATGTTTCTTGTACTCTTCTAAATTTATAAAAATTTCCTTGCAGGTCATGCAAGTGACCCTGACCGTGAAATTTCGCTTTAATGGTTGCTTCTCTTTTGGTTCTGGAACTGGAAGTTGAGCTGGAGCTGAGGGCTTGCTGCAGACATGTTTTTCCAAGTCCAACTCTGCTCCGAACGGTATTCTGAAATAAAGAAATTGATTTGTTAAGACAAGAGCGAAGTTCCAAGAAAATATAGAGAGAGCATTAAAATATAGTTGCAGATTATTCTGAAACGAAACACTCAATAATTTACGGAATTCCTTGACTTTTCTCCATTTCTCAGACTCAGGGTAACAACTAAGTTCTACCTTACGACTGCTAAGTTTATAGAATTTTCTCAAGGGATCCTGTTTAAGTCATACAATGATACTTATTTTATTTGGTCTCATAATACACAATTATATATGGCACTAAAAAAAGTTTTTTAGTCCAGAAGACAAAGATATGCAAACAAACTGTTTAAGTTTTAACAAAAAAAATACCAATTTTTTACATAATTACATAATTTCCGATCTAAAAATATGAATTTTCAAAAACAGGAATGATGATCTATTAATCTGAAAGACAAAGAACCCCGAACAAGATGCATGAACAAGGGCTTTCGGTCAAAGTTTGATCAATTTCAGTATTTACTTACTTTGGAACGTATATAACCTATATTGTTAAAAGAATAATGATTTTCCTGAATAATTGAATATAGTATATTTCTCAAAATATAAAATGAACGAAAAATTGTCAATGTTCAATGAATACCAAACGTGATATATTCGATTGTATACGATGATGCCCATTATACAAAATGTGTTGAAAAATTATCATTGTTCAATAAATACGATATGAAAGAAAAGATATCCATTAAAAACGGAAAAAAACATTATTGTTAAAAAGTATAGGGTTTACATTCTAAGATAAGGGGATACTGAATAATAAGCTACACAGTGTGAGAGATTCGGAAGAACAAGACCTTTCTTCACTATGTGACTTATGGTTCAGTATTTCCTTATCTCAGAACATAAACCCTTTTTTCTAACAAGAATCAGTTTTCCAACCAAGTTTCTCAGTTTTTTATAGATACATCTTCTTCCAGATCTTATTTGTTGAACATTATTAGTTTTTCAACTTTCGGGGGGTTCGTTAATGTCTCATTTTTGGGAATGAAATTTAATTATTAAGGGAAATTATTATTCTTTAAACAACACATTGTATACGTTCTCGAATGAGGAAATATTCAATAAGAAACAAAACTAGACTTTTCTCCGCCTTCTCGGTGAGAACGCATCAAGTAAATAACTATCCGTTGTTTCAATAATTGTTGAATATTATAAACGAAAAAATTTACTCTCAACATTTGTTGATTGTGTCATTTATGGCAAAAAAATAGAACTTTGCACGCTTTGCAGGGGACTCAACAGCACGAAATTTACCCAGCGATCAAAATGATCCCAGCCGCCTTTTTTGGGTAAAACATCTTTTCGGTTAAAAATCCAACTACTTGTATGGAAATTTATGTGCATATTTTGTTGAAAATTGGTCAGTTTTGTTATAAAATTGTGCTTCTTCGTTGAACATTTACCTCTTTTGGTGGAAAAGGAACTTTCTGTTTGAGAATTGATCTGCTATTTTTTTAAGATTGGTCTTTTTTGGTTTTATTCAACTGTTCTCATTTGAATATTAAATCTTCTTTGGTACATAATCAAGTTTTTCTTTCGGAATCATCTTTTTATGCACAGATTTCAACTGTTCTGTAGATAATTCGTCTCTTTGGCTCGAAAATTCATGTGTTTTGTTAGAAAATTATCTCTTTGGTAGAAAATTCATGTACTTGGTTGAAAATTCATCTATTTGGTCAAGAATTACCTTGCTCACCCCTCGGGTTTCGAAGTTGAATGAGTTTGTTTGAAGATCGTTTTTGACTTTGTTAAGAATAAATTTTTCTACCTTCAAATTTAACTACATGTCTCATTTTTTGTTCAAAATTTATGCTTCATAAGTTGAAAGTTCTACCATTTTGTGGGAAATTGATTTTGTTAGTTGAAAATTCATCTTTATGATTGAGGATTCACCAAGTTTGGGAGGGATTTATCTTTCTTGGTTGAATTCAACTCGTTGGAGAAAAGTTTCCAGGGTGTCTTGGTTGAAAATGAACTTTTTTGAGGGAAAAAAAAAATTAGAAAATACTCACTTGCAATCCTTGCAGACATACTCCGCAACGAAAAGATAATCTTCGTTCTGATTAGGTCCTCTGTTATTCGTGCTCACAATCTGAACAATCGACAATTTTGGAAACGAATATCGACTCGCCAAAAAATTGACATCCTTGTTATGATTAAACCAATGACTGTAAAAAAGAGATCCAACTCCGAAGAACATAACTTTACAGATGTTGCAAAGAAAAGTAACATGACCCTGCCGATTAACTTTTGCATGCTTCTCCAAATGGTTCCTCATCTCCGGCAGGGAATTCAAAATTATTCGACAAGAACTGCAGAATAATTTCGGAGATCTGCTACTTCTGTCCATGCTGCACAATCTATTGACCCTATAGTGAATCTCGAAACAATCCAATCTTCGAAAAAGTACTTGACAAATTTTACAAAGGAGAACCATCTCAATTTGCATGTCTCCATTCACCATCGTTGAAGTATCACTCCGATGACAAGGACACATTGTAACAACTCTAGAAATAGCTGCAGCCTCATTTTGGGCGGATTTTGTATTCCTCATGACAGAACTTCGAGATGTTGATGAATTATCAGCATGATCCTTGTTACTTCCGGCATTCTCACTTTCGGAAGAACTTAGAACAATTTCTTCTTGGTTTTCAGAAGAAGCATCTTTATCCTTAGCTTCCTTATTATTAGGGCCCTTATCCTTCGCACCCTTTCCTTTAGCACCCTTATCCTCATTATTGCTCATTTTATAAAGAATCCGGTCTTTCCACTGAGCATACTTGAACGCCGATTTCCTGGAATCCTTCTTCGGATCATCCTTCTTTGGATCTTTCTTCGGATCCTTCTTTGGCTCCTTCTTCTGGATGTTCTCCAACTCCCTATCTTTCTTCTTTTTATCATATCTTCTAAGCTTCTCCTGGATTTCTTGATTTTTATTATTCTTCGTTGCGTCTTTGTAAGCATCCTGTAATTCTTGTTCTGTGTGCTTCAGGATATGATCCCAAAGACTTTCTTTTGACTCAAACTCGACCGAACAAACGCCGCAAAATAAATTCAGCTGAGCCGCGACTGGTCTCATTTTCTTCTTAGGACCAATAGAAGCCTTATCATTGGTTTTCTCACTCTTATCATCAGTTTTCTTCGAAAGAGAATCACCTTGTCCATGAATATGCTGAACATGTAACTTCAGAGTTCTTCTACATTTATACTGATGATCACAATACTCACATTTAAGTGCTTTCTTATTTTTCGAGTAACAATCTGTTTTGTGTATAGAAAATGTATGCAGATTTCTAAAGCTCACTTTACAAAATTTGCATGTGATATAGAAACACTCGTTTGCTTCTTCGGGAATTCGGTCACAGGTAACAAACTCGGGAGAGACAATTTCCTTGAACGATTTATCAACAGATTGATCTATGGGTAAATGTGTGATTGTTACTATTTCTGAATCCTCAATATTACTTTCATCAGATTCAAGCCCTTTCTCCGTTTCTGAAATGACTAAAGGCTTCTCATCAGGCTCATCCGTTTCCTGCAACTCTGAAACATCATCCGAAGAATGGTCATCAGTTTCCATATCATCCAACGCTCTTTCTTTTGCTCTTCCAGCATGGATACGTTTATAAACTTGAAAAAAGGATTGGGACTGTTTATCATAAGAGAAGTTAGAGTTCATCATAAAATCTATGTACTTCACTTCCAAGTTTTCGATTTCTGACGCTAAATACTCAGTTTCAAGGGAACCAACTAGCGTCTCCAAGCGAATCAACAATATTTTCGGGTACTCGCTAAATTCGAGAGGAACATCATCATCATCTCTTAAGAGGTCATCTAAAGCATCATTTGTCGAATCTTGATAGATCTCATCTACCAGATGCTGCGATTCTTTGAAATACTTCGACATATCTAATGAACTATTGCTGATGAGTTGGTTAATCCCCAAATCCGACATTCCCTGCATTTGATACATAGCTTTTTCAGACAGAGCTTCATCGCCCAAGGTTCCATCATCGTACATCAGATAATATGAATCCTCCTCCTCTTCTTCATCTTCTTCCTGAACCTCCCTTTCCAACTTGACTAATCTATTCCTCCACCTAACAACTTCTGGATCCAGCATCTCTTCCAATCTTTCCAGAAGAACTCGTCCTTCCTTAAGATCCTTCGGTTTCTGGTACAAGAAATTGAACAATGATGAATGATGTTCCCTGTTTGTACAAGAAGGAGGGCACAAAGTTCGGATATGTGAATGTGATTTTGTGGAACTTGGACCTGGTCTTTCATTCTTTTCAACTGTTGTTTTTGTCTTCTTCTTCGGATTATCTTCTTCGCTTGAACTGCTGATCCGCCTGCTTCTTTTCCTTTTGTATTTCCACATGTTTGAACTACTCCAAGCTAAATCTTCCATCTTCTCATCATTATCCTCTTTTGAGGTTTCTGATGCTTTGGTTTCATCAGTCTTTTCACAAACCTTGGATTCCAAAGGTTTTTCGCAATCGAAAGTATTATTATTACTCTTTTTTCTATTTTTCGGGTTGGAATTATTTTCTGATACAAAAGGTTCCGCCTTGCTGCAACCTGAAAACGTTCCGGAAATCCTCGAACTTTTTTTTTTACGAGTATCCTGATTTTGGATGGATGTTGCAGAGGTTAAATTAGCTTTTGCAGCTTCTATTTGCAGAATCGGTTTACATTTAGTTTTTCGGATATAAGGTAATGTTCTCCTGCAAACAAATTCATCTTCTAATAATTCTTCCTTTGTGATGAAAGGTTTCACTTTTACTGGCAAAGGAATATAATGTAAACTCTTTCCAATTTCATCCTGGGATGGTTTCCTTTCTCTCAATGAAATTTTTGAGGTGGAAGGTTCCGAAATGTCTTGTGGAAGTTCTTGTCCAGAACCAATCGAATCTCTCTTTCTACTAAAGGAAAATTTTCTGTGAGTTTTTGATCTATTTCGTTCGAAAGGAATCATTCGACAACAACCCCAAGAATGTGTTGGAATCATAGAAGAAATCGTAATTTGATTAGATTCTAAAGCCTTTGCAGGATTCTTAGCTTTCGTAAGTGTTTCAGTCTTCTGAGATTTCTCAACCTTCTCAGGTTTCTCGTACTTCTCAACCTTCTCAAATTTCTCAGCCTTTTCAGATTTCTCAGATTTATCACTTTTTGACTTCTTTTTAGATTTATCCGCAAATCCATTTCTCCATCTGTGTCTTCTTTTGGTGCGACTCGCTTGATCAGATTTTTTCAGCATTTTGGATATATCTTTCTGGGATAAGCGAATCACGCTAATTGAGAACGGTTTACAAATATTGAATAATTCCATATTATTAATCTCATTTTCTCTTTTCCGTTTCTTGGAAGCTGGAGCTGGACGATAAGCTTGGGTTTTAATTACTCCACTGACATTTACTTTTCGCTCACTACTTTCAGAGATATCAGAGCAAGATGGCTCAAGGTCAAAGGAAGAACATTCTTGGTCAGACATGATTCTAGTCAATTATTTGTTGTGGTATATTTATTCTTCTTCAATCTGAAACTAAAAAAATGAAATGCTTTAGGAGCAATACAATAAGATGAATGGGAGATTAATTTAACATTTTACTAGTTCTAGACTTCTAATAGCAGCCCTAAAAGCAGCCTTTTTTCTCCAGCAGGTTTTCTAGCCATCTCTGTGTTTCAAAACAGTTTTTAAGCTGGCTTTTATAAATCTGTCTAATACTTCAGCACTTTTTTCTGATAGATATTCAAAAGCATCGAAGATTGAAAGATAGATGAACAACAAACTTGGAAAGGCTTCCCTTTGAATATTCCTAAATGTATTTTTCTGACTATGTAAGCTGGAAAGAATTCATTGGAAAAGAACAAAAATCACTATTCGAAAAAACGACTTTTTCTATTGTTGAATACCAAAGTAACGTAATGTGAAGAGGAAAGGCTACTATTATATTTTTGTTCAGGAATTCATCTTTCTTTTCAATTGAAAATTTTATCATCTATTGAAAAATTCTTTTTTCCTTGAAATATTCATACTTTCAGCTTAAAAGCTTAACTACTTTGCTAGTTTGCTACTTTGCTTGAGAATGTGCCTACTTCGTTGACACTTCGTTTTTGTTTTTGAAAATTAATTTTTCCAACTAAAAAATTAGTTATTCCATTATATGATGGAATTTATATTTTTCAGAATTATAATTCAAAATCTCCCTTGACTGAAATGCAACACTGTTATTAAAAATTATGCATTTTTTTCCTCCGGACTGTAACATCTTTCTTTGTTGAATCGTCTTTTTAGTCATAAGTCATAAGATTGATCTCTACCGCTGGAAAATTTTTGCATTTTGCGGAAAATGAGTTCTTCCAATTGAAAATTTAATCGCAACACTGAAAATGAAATTTTTCTGTTTTTGGCTTAAGAATTATGTTCTACAGTAGAAAACTGAACTATTTTTTTAACAATAATAATGTATTTTTCCAAAAATTATTTTCTTCTTATAAAGATTTACCTCTTTGGTAAATTTCTTTCAATATTATTTTAGAAAAATTGTCTTTTTGCTGTAAACTTGAATGATTCATTGGGCATTTTTTTTCTCTTGCCTGATGAATATTTTTTGGTTGCAAATTCAACATTTGGTAGATAATTAATCTCTTTTGGCGTGAATTTCATCTTTATTGATTATCAAAGCAACTGCTTCGTTGAAAATTATATTTTTTCGATTGAGGATTCAACTATTCTCTCGAAAATTCGTCTCTTCTGCTTGAAATCAATTGTTTTTTTAATCGAAAATTGGAAACGTTTTTCTCTAAAATATCAACTGTAACATTCTCCTTTGGAAATTGATTTTTTTTTTACGAGATGTTAGGTTTTCGAACAGGTTTCTCAATTATTATCAAATGTTGTTATCGATTTTCGGATGTTTCTGGTTGTTTTCAAAACTGAAAAAAACGTGTGTTTGACATCCGTGAAAAAAAGGGAAACCTCTAACCGCTGTCGGGAGTGAACCCGAGTCTACAGAGGCGTCAGCAACTAGAATTTCCTCAGATGCCATACCAAGGTGGCCGCTTTTTCCAATGAAAAAAATTCCCGGTCATCAGAAAAATGGTTTTTAATGGAGGATAGTTACTGCTTTTAGGCGTTTTAAAACATCTGTTTATTTGATTCTTTATACAAACAAGGCAATTCTTAATCTTACTCTGGGTTAAAATACTCTTGTAATTATTTTCAGAGAGAGCCTTAACATGTTTCTGAAAGCAGCATCGAAATATCATAAAATATCAGAGAATTAAAAAAATTATTGGTTTTGTACCTAACAGAAATATTGAATGTTATTATTACACCATCAAGCCAAATCCCTTTCGGGGTAAGCGTAACTCGTTTACGCTTTATCATTGTAAACGAATTATTATTGGTTA
>WSXT02018040.1:0-14275 GCA_011762715.2 Neuroterus valhalla
GCGAAAGCTCGTTTTTAAATAAACTAACAGATCAGTAGATCAAAACATACCATCTACGTATTATTTACTCACTGATCGAAAACTCAACATCTAACAATATCTCTTTTGAACCATCCAGCTGGTATATTGGCTAGGACTAGGTCTCCAAACTACGTACCATTGTGTTTTTTGGGTGGCTGATCACGATCCTGGTGTCCATGTGATTCCATCTTCTCTGAATCAAGGTCAAACGAAAGTCGAACACCTCAATTTGGAGGAAATAATTTTTCGGACACCATATTCTGAAGAAACGAAAAATTTCACGTCCAGACACACTTTGCCTCCTTCATCGAAATGTCCTCTAGAAGTAAGTTAAAGGCCATCTAAAGTCCAATTCTCTTTTGAACCATCCAGCTGGTATATCGGCTAGGATCGGGTCTCCAAACTACGTACCATTGTGTTTTTTGGGTCGCTGATCATGATCCTGGTGTCCATGTGCCCCATAACCTCTGCATCAAGGTCAAGCGAAGGTCAAACTCCTCATTTTGCGACTGCTTATGGTGAAAATGATAAGTATAAAGGCGAGTAAGTTTGCAAATTACCTCATGCTCAATCATTCATTCAGATATTGAGGTCAAAGCGTGTTTAGACGTAAAATTCTCCGTTCTTCCAGAATTTAGTATCGAGAAAAGTATTTTTCGCTAAGTAAGGGGTTTGACCTCCATTTGACCTTGACCCTGATGTGATGGGATCACATGGACACCGGGATCGTGATCAGCAACACAAGAAACATAATGATACGTCGTTTCGTACTGAGTCCTAGCCGAAATACAAGCTGGATGATTCAAAGGAAATTAGATTTTCATTTAACCTACAAATGAGTTCCAGAGGTCAATTCGATAATAAGGTCGAAGTGTTCCTGGACGTAAAATTTTCCATCCTCCCAGAATTTGGTATAAAAAAAAGTATTTTCCGCGGAGTGAAGGGTTCGAGCTTCATTTGACATTGATCCAGACGTGATGGGGTCATATGGACACTAGGATCGTGATCAGCTATCCAAAAAACACAATTATACGTAGTTTGGATACCCAGTCCTAACAACAATACAAGCTGGATGCTTCAAAGGGAATTCGATTTTCAAGTGACCTCCAAATGAGTTCCAGAGGTCATTTCAATAATAAGGTCAAAGTGTACCTGAACGTAAAATTTCTTGATCTTCCAGAATCTGGTGTCAAAAGAAGTATTTTCCATGAATTGAGGATTTTGACCTCCATTTCACCTTGGGATAAATTTGATGGGGTCACATTGATGTAGGATTGTGATCAGCGATCCAAAAGACACAATGATATGCAGTTTGCAAACCCATTCCTAGCCGAAATACAAGCTGGATGATTCAAAGGGAATTTGATTTTCATTTGACCTCCAAATGAGTTCCAGATGTCATTTCAATAATAAGCTCAAAGTGTACCTGGACGTAGAATTTCTTGATCTTCCAGAATCTGGTGTCAAAAAAAGTATTTTCCATGAAGTAAGGAGTTTGACCTCCATTTGACCTTGGCCTAAATGTGATGGGGTCACATTGATGTAGGATCGTGATCAGCGATCCAAAAGACACAATGATATGCAGTTTGCAAACCCATTCCTAGCCGAAATACAAGCTGGATGATTCAAAGGGAACTTGATTTTCATTTGACCTCCAAATGAGTTTCAGAGGTCATTTCGATAATAAGGTCAAAATGTATCTGGACGTGAAATTTTCTGATCTTCTAGACTCTGGTGTCAAAAGAAGTGTTTTGCATGAAGTGAGGGGTTCGACCTCCATTTGACCTTGGCCTAAATGTGATGGGGTCACATTGATGCCAGGATCGTGATCAGCGATCCAAAAGACACAATGATACGTAGTTTGTAGACCCAGTCCTAGCCGGTATACCAGCTGGATGAATCAAAAGAGAATTCGATTTTTTGATAACCTCTCAATAACTTCCAGAGATCATTTCGATAATAAGGTCAAAGTGTTTATGGACGTAAAATTTTCCGTTCTTCCAGAATCTGGTATCAAAAAGAGTATTTTCCGCGGAGTGAGGGGTTCGAGCTTCATTTGACATTGATCCAGAAGTGACGGGGTCACATGGACACTAGGATCGTGATCAGCGACCCAAAAAACATAGAGAACAAGCAAGCCTGGAAAAGGTCCACCTCGTTTTTCTTTTATGGTCTTGTGTGATTATTGACTTGATTCAACTCCAACATTCAAATTCATCAGCAATTTAATCAATATCTTCAGGAACGTACTTTCAGGATTGATGGAGAATCTCCCTCCTGCAAATTGCTGTATTCATTTATAGAGTTCAACACCCTATTAAGTTGTGGATCATTTTCGAAGCAGATAAAGTCCAAAGTGAATTTATGTGGACAACTTCTTCGTCTCTTTCTTCGTGACAACTAACTCACATTCTGACTTGATCTGAAAGTCTGCTACATTCCTTTGTCCTTTTTTATGAACCCACAATTCCTAGCAAATAAAGCTGCACATGCCAGTTAATCTTCCTTCTTCGGACGTACAACCTTGATCAATGAAGGAGAGAGGAAGCTGAATCGATCTCATCACTCTTTTTCCGCAACATCTTTCAGGAGTATTTCTTTGTGAAAAGAGGGTGGGTATGGAATCTTGGTGGTAGGAGAAGAATAGTTACGCCGCACGTTACTGCTAGCCCTTTCAATCGATTTCACGTGCCCACTTTAATGCTCACTCTAAGGATCTAGCACTCTCGATGTGAATAGAAAAAATAGAAAAAAGAGTTAGAAAAAAGAGAATAGTTCTGACCATGTTCGTGTGTGTCCAGGAAATAGGTGCTTTCAAGCTGTTAGACCGTACGCCTTAATCCTAGGTATACCAAGCTGTATCAGCATGCAGTTCATGCCCTGGGACCAGGAAAGCTCTATCGGTTTGAGTACTAAAGGAAAACCATTTTCCGCCCGAGTTGGCAGGGTCTGTCGATGCAATACTCGATCGTCGCCTCGTTAGCATCTCATCCATCGCTCTAGCTGCCTATCCGCTGCTCGAGGGTGAAATCTCCCAGTTTCAAGCCTCTCTGACACCAACAACACTTTTTCTTCCTTCCAATCACTCCCGTTCGAAATTTTTCTTTTTCCTTTCACGTGAATGGGAAATTTCCAATTGCCAAGTTTAATCAATGTTGAAGAACCTTTAACTGGGCGAAACTCGTCACACTGGGTGTTAGGTGGTCCAAATTTTTTGCGAGGCACTTGAAGCGCCGGATGCAAGAAGTAGATACAGAATTATTTTAGTGGAATAGGGATGCCTTTGGACACTTAAAAATAATGTTTCGAATTTCGATTTTTGAGATTCACGTTCCCATTTAGAATTTGAAACGGTATGCTCACCCTTAATTGAAAAAAATTGTAGCTCTGGCAGTTTGCAAATTTCTCGCATTTGACTTTATATATATTTTGAACTTCATTTGCAGGGTGGCGGCTTGAACGAGAATCCGGGACGGACCGGTAATTCAATTTGAAAACCGGAAAATTAATTGACTTAACCTAGACAACACAGATCCACAAAAGGAAAACGAGGTGGACCTTTTTTGAGCTTGCTCATTTTATATGTTTTTTGGGTTGCTGATCACGATCCTGATGTCCACGTGACCCCATCACATCTGCATCAAAGTCAAATGAACGTCAAAACTCTCAATTCGCGAAAAAGAATTTTTTGACCTCAAATTCTGAAAGAACGGGAAATTTAACGTCCAGAAACACTTCACCCTCTTTATCGAAATACCCTTTCGGAGGTCATCTGAAAGTCGAATTCTCTTTTGAATCATCCAGCTATTGTATCGACTAGGGCTAGGTCTCCAAATTACCTATCATCGTGTTTTTGGGACGATAATCACGATCTTGGTGTCCATATGACCCTATTACGTCCAGGTCAAGGTCAAATGAAGGTCAAACCCCTAATTCGTGGAGAATAATTTTTCGGACACCAGATTTTGACAGAACGGAAAATTTTACGTCCAGACACACTTCACCCTTTTTATCAAAATGACCTCTGGAAATCTTCCGGAGGTCTACTGAAAGTCGAATTCTCTTTTGAATCATCCAGCTATTATATCGACCAGGACTGGGTCTCAAAATTACATATCATCGTGTCTTTTAGGACAATAATCACGGTCCTGGTGTCCATGTGACCCCATCACGTCCAAGTCAAGGTCAAATGAAGGTCAAACCCCTAATTCGCGGAAAATCATTCTTTCTTACTCCGGTTTCTGAAAGCACGAACATTTTCACGCCCAGCAACACTTAGAATTTTTCATCGAAATGTCCTCTGGAAGTCATTTGCAGGTCATCTGATGGTCATATTCTCTTTTCAGTCATCCAGCTAATATATCGACTAGGACTTGGTCGAACTTTGTTATTCGAATGATAAAATTTCTTCGACCAAAGATAAGAGATTACCTCTTATTCGAAGTGAGGTTTTAAAGCAATTAAGAATTCCAAAAGACTTCCAAAGGTCATTTCGATAAAAGGTCCAAGTAAGTCTGGACGAGAGATATTCCATTCTTTCTGAATCCAACGTCAGAAAATGATTTTCCGTGAAATGAGCGGTTTGAACTTTATTTGACCTTGATTCAGACGTGATGGGGTCACATGGATACCAGGATCGTGACTACCGTCCCAAAAAACACAATGATACGTAGTTTGGAGACTCAGTCCTAGTCGATATAATAGCTGGATGATTCAAAAGAAAACTCGACTTTCAGATGACCTCCGAAAGACTTTCAGATGTCATTTCGATAATAGGTCAAAGTGAGTCTAGACAAAAAATATTCCTTTCTTTCAGAATCCGAGGTCAATAAATTATTTTCCGTAAAATGAGGGGTTTGACTTTCATTTGACATTGATCCAGACGTGATGGGGTCACATGGACACCAGGATCGTAAACAGCGACCTAGAAACGCGATGATACGTAGTTTGGACACCCAGTCCTAGTCGATATAGTAGCTGGGTGATTCAAAAGAGAACTCGACTTTCAGATGACCTCCGAAAGTCTACCAGATGTCATTTCGATAAAAAGGGTAAGGTGTGTCTGGACGTTAAATTTTCTGTTCTTTCAGAATCTGGTGTCAAAAAAATTATTTTCCGCGAATTGAGGGGTCTGACCTTCATTTGACTTTGATCCATACGTGATGGGGTCACATGGACACCAGGATCGTGATCAGCGTCCCAAAAAACATATATAACAAGCAAGCTTAGGGAAGGTCTACCTCGTTTTCTTTTTGTGGCCCTGTGCAATTCAAAATTTCACCGTGAAAATAGGAGAAATGACCTCTCACTTTTTATAAATTAAAAAGGGATATTATCATTTGATTCGAAGAATGTAACGTTCCTTTTGTCTGATTCTGACATTTTTTAAATATATCTTCATTTTATGTTGCTCTGTGAGATTTTTTTCAACTGACTCAAGTTTGGTAATCAAATTGATCATTGCCGAAACATACTGAAAGAAATATTTTCTCAATTTAAAAAAAAGTGTATTTATCACGTTTTATTTGCTTCCTCCTCATTCATCAGACTTCGGACAGGGAATTCCAGAAAATAATTAAAGTTTTTATTAAAGGTCAAGGAGTTTCTCTAAAGACATATGATTTCACCTGGAACAGGGAATAATTTACATGGAACGGGAACTTTTCCAAATAATTTGTATTCGAATTAAGAAGAAAGGTAATTAAGAAAATTGCTCATCCTATTTTAAATTCGTCAAAATTTGAAAGATCCCTCTTTACAATTTTAAATGAAAAAAGTACTCCAAGCAAGTCAAATCATATATTTTTAGCGAAGATCCAAGTATTCAGCTGAACATTGATTTTTGAATTGAAATTCATCGATGAACTTAAGAATTCATCAGTTTGGTTAAAAATTAATTTGTCAAACTGGAAATTTAACCGTTTTATCCTTAGTGGAAAATGATCTTTTATAGTTCAGAATTAAACTATTTGGATGAAAATTTATTTTTATGGATTGATTAATTAGTTCGTTGAAAATTCACATATTTTGTTCAAAAATTGATTTTCTGGTATGAAATCATCTTTTTATACAAAAGTTACTCTCCTTCTTCAAATGTTCTTCTTTAAGGTTAACATTCCAAGTCAAACAGTTGAATATTTTTCATATCAGTCGAAAATTCAACTGCTTGAAACTCTTATGATTGGTTCAAAATTAATTTTAATTTGCAAATGTAACTATATCATTTTTGGTTGAAAATTATTATCTCTATTGTTCAAAAATCAACCATTTTCTTGAAAAATTTTATTTTCGGAATGGAAATTTATCTTTGTTCAAAATTTTAACTATTCTAGTAGAGGGTCCATCATTCCAGGTAAAAACTCGTCTTTCTGGTTTGAAATTCAACTGCTATAGTTAAAAATGTTCATGGTTGAAAATTGAAGTGTTCAAGTCAAATATTCATTTTTTCAGTTGAAAATTCATCTTCTTGGTTTGCGATTCAAACTTTTCCAGTTGAAGATTTAAAATCAATTATTTGTTTGAGATTTACACTAGTTTTTTGAATATCAAATTTTCTTGTAAATGTTTCATTAGTTGGGTTCAAAATTTACCTCTGGTTGAAATTGTGACTACTTTGTTGAAAAAGAACTAATCTTTTTTTGGTGAAAATTCAAGTATCTATTTAGTTGAACATTGATTTCTGATGCTGAAGATGAAACTATTTCTTTGAGAATTTATTTATTTCATGGAAAATTTGCCTTCCTTGCAGAAAATTACTCTTCATGTTTAAAAATTCATCTTTTTGATTGAAAAAAATCTATTCATTTAAAGATTCATCATTAAACCTGAAAATTCATGAGTTTTGTTTAAAAATCAATTACTTCGACTGAAAATTCAACTGTTTCATTTTTATGGAAAACTGACCTTTTCTAGTTGAAAATTCAACATTTCGGTTGAAATTTGTCTCTTTGAATTGAACATCCAATTATTTCATTGAAACTTCACATATTTCGTTGAAAAGTCGAATTCAAGTTACACAGGCGAAAATTTGTCTTTTTCGTCGAATATTCATCTTGTTGAAAACTCTTATTGTTTGGTTTAAAATTAACTTTTCAATCAAAAAATGTCACTATTCCATTGTTTTTATTAAAATTTCTATATTTTTGTTTTCAATTTCAACCATTGTGTTGAAAAATTGTATTTTTTGGTTGGAAATGAATTTTTTTGTCAAACATTGAACTATCCTAGTTAGATGTTCCTCATTCCATTTCAAAATTTGTCTTTCTGGTTTAAAATTCAACTACTCCAGTTAAACATTTACAATTTCATTTGGTTCTTAATCATTTCTTGTGAAAATGTAATAATTTGTTTAAAAATTTGGGTTTTTTCTTGTTGAAAGTTAGTTTTTTTTGTTATAAGTAATTTTTTTCAACTGGAAATTTAACTCATTCCAATTGCAAATTCCATAATTTCAGTTAAAAATCTATGTGTTTAGTTAAATATCCTTTTTTTAAATTTAAAATTATAATAATAAAATTTTCGTTAATGATTTATCTTCTTCGTGGAGGTTAATTTATCCGTTTGAAAACTCAACTCCTTCAGTTAAAGATTCTTTTTCTTTTTTTAACACTTATGCTCGTTTCATAATTGGTTTTTTAAACTAAGAATATTACTGTTCCATTTTTGGTTGAAAATAATCATTTTTTGACTGTGAAATGCGAACATTTTGTCAAAACATCATGTTTTTTCTTAGAAAATGATTCTTCCTATTTGTGAAATATTCTTCTTGTTTGAATATTCACCTTCATGTCTGGAAATTGGAGTGCTCCAGTTAAATATCTATCTTTTTATTCAAAAATTCATCTTCTTGTTTTGAAATTTAACTGTTCTGGTTGGAAATTCATGATGTTAGTTGAAAATTCATCACATTGGTTGAAAAATGAACTGTTTTGCTAGAAATCAATTTTTCTTTCTTATCGCAGAATAATTTTTCCGATTGTTAGTTTAACTGTTCCAATTTTTGTTCAAGAAATGATATTTTCTTGTTGAAAATTAGAGTATTCTTTTTAGAATTGATTTATTTTGCAATGTTTGATCTGTTGTGTTAAACGATGTTTAGATTTGAATAAAAATAAATGTTAGCGTTTTGAGACAAATATAAATATGTTACTTCTAGTTGACCAGGAAAATTGGAAAACTTGACCGTGAAAAACCGGGAATTTCAAATTGTCCACCGAATCGCTACCCTGAAGTATAGGGTTATGATAAAAGTGAGTAGTATTTTGGAAATTGGTCGAGAATTAAGGAGAAGTAAAAAAATGAGGAAAGAAAAAATAGAGGAGACGTGAAGAGAAGGGTGAGAAGGTTTATGTCGCCTGCTTTTACTAATTCTTAAGCAGAAAAAATAATAAATAAACATAAAAGAAAACCCTTCTCCAAAACGATCCCTTTCTTCTGTAGATATTCATTCCCAAAATAAAAACTAACAAATGATGCATCTACCTCTCAGTTTGTAGTATACCAAATGAAAATTATTCATTTCTTGAATCTTATCAAATATCACTATGTATTTTTGCGTAGATTACAACATTTTTCTCTTCTTAAAAAAGGAAACGATGCAGAAGCAAAAAAAGTGCGCAATTCTAAATTTAAATTCCCAGGAGCACCAGGAAAATTTAGGAGAAAGTTCAGAAAGCTAGAAGTCAGGGAATATGAGAGAGTATACGATGGCTATCAACACTGGGATAAAACTCGTCATACTGCGTACTTTGTAGAGTCAAATAAGAATGAACGAAAAAAAGAAATAAAAGAATTTCATCTGGCGGTCAGAGAAACGGAATACGAGTATGGAGAGATGTTCAAATCTAATCTTTTTCGAGATTGAGAAGATTGAGAAACAAACTGCGAAATGTAAGAATGAGCTTCGGAAATGGAACAACCCTCCTCAATTGGGGTTTCGCAAGACCTCATGAAAGAGCTATATTTTGGTTATGAAGAAATATGTGGGACATCTCACGTCAGATTTACCACCAAAATTTAAATTCACTCAAAGTTATGTTTTTCTCGATTTTAACATAAAAATAGAAGACACGTATTTTTTTGTTCCTTTATGATTTGTGGAAGTCACAAGTTATCATTATTTAAACTTTCAGAATCTATTGAAGATCACTTTTTTGAAATGCTCCAAAGTAACAATCAATTATTCATTAGAATCTGTATTTTTCAGAATAATTTCATATGAGTCCATACTTTGACTTTGTAATTTGCGAAAAATATTCAGCATTTATTTATCCGGGAAACATGCAAAATTTTAAACAAATTGCATTTACAAAAAAAGGTATCTCCGAAATGGAATTTTTTTCCTATGTAATTTTGCAATACTTTAGAGAGTATCTCACGAAAATTTTAGAGTGGACCGTAAATAAGTTTTTGAGATATGACAAATAATGTAGGACCGTGTTATCTCGAGCGCGAGCTGCTGTATCGTCTTACCCAGTCTACCACGAGCATGCGAAGTCGAGTATGTCGACTTACGTTTTCGTGGATATTTTCCCAAAGGCTTCTAGTCAATCAATTTGGAATTAGAGTCGGCTATAGCTCTTGGAAAATTCTGTTAAATAAATTATGTTTACCAAATTCGTTTTATGCATAAGCAATGTTTTTATTGGAATGACATTTTTATGGAACACGCATAAAACTGTCTAGAAAGTGACAGTGATAATGATGTTTTGATTTTTTATCCCGAACATTTTTTATTATTTTATTCCCGAGTTAAGTCGTAAATTACGCACTGGAATTGTATGAATGGCGAAGTACGACGGTTGTTTTTCTAATATATCGGTGATTTACAAAAACGAACGAGATTATGAAGCAGCTGCTAAATTTTCAAAAGATTGATTTGAAAAATGCATAAGAGTAAAGGTGACACAAAAGTTACATTACATCGGACCCATGCAGGATCATCAATTGGAAGTAAAAATTTACTCTTCTTACCCTATATTTGAATATGTTAGCTTTTCAAAAAATGTATCAAAGCAAGCTTTGAAAAGAAAAGCGAAATGGATAAGGAAATTCGTATCTAACGATGTCATGATTTTGTACAAAGATTTCGAATGATAAGGGAAATCTCAAGCGAAATTTTTTTATTTCACTCTGCTGTATAGAAATGTTTTCCTTCGAAATACAACAGCTTACACGAATTGAGGGGTCGGATCGTATAAGGGCGTATAGAATTTTATGGTGCGAAATCACAGTCCCCTGGAGGCTTCAAAACAAATTTGAGATTTGAAATTTTTGAAGGATATGTCTGGACGTGAAATTTTATTGGGCATCTTTTTCCCCCTAGACAAAAAGTGGAAACTTTGTTAGTTTTCGGAATAAAACCAAAAAACTGACTTCTCACTCTCAAACTCACTGCTCCAGTTTTTGAAATTTCATAATGAAAATTTCAGGGAATGTGCTTTAAGATGTCCTGCGATTGACAACGTGATAGAAATTCAAAACCGTTGTTTTGAAAAATTAATATTAATTTTTTTCTGATGCTCGGCACGAATCGAACACTTGTAACTTCCAGCGTTTCGTTTATAGAGGATATTTGAAGCAGGCAAATACTTCGTGCGACAAAAATTCGGAAAAGGGTATAATGAAGTTTTTTGTAAAGTTTCAGATCAAAATATTCAATCGTTTCGGAGTTGTTATTGAGGCAAAGTATTCATAATAAAACGCTTGTCCTTTTGGCGTAGGGTATTTCGAACTTACAGATTTTATCTTGAATTTTTTCAAACTTTAATAAGCACAAAAAAATATCTTTGAAATAATATTAATTTTAAAATGGGAAACGATCAATAATTTTGTATATTATTTTTGAAATAGATTTAGACAAAGTGTAAGAAAATATTTGTGCATAGGTTTGTTTTGAAAATGCATGTTCAAGGTCGCTTACGACTTACGTAAGCGACCTTGTACATTAAAGTATCCTACATTTAAGTCTAAGGAAACTGGAAAAATGCATTCAAAATGAAATAAAATTCATGAATATTTCGTTAACTTATATTTTTCAACGGTTATTCACTAGAAAATTCCATAAGATCATATTATAAGCAAAAACTCTCTAGCGAGAGATCATGGCACAGCGAAGTGCATAGTAAGCTCGAAAACTCCAGTGCTGACGTTCACTAAAATCATAACTACTCCTGAACTATCAAATATTTTGATCTAGAACTTTCCAAAAAACTTCACTATACCCTTCTTCGAATTTTCGTTGCAAGAAGTATTTGGCTGCTCAAAATTCCCTCGCTATACTAAACGCTGGAAGTTACAAGTGTTCGATTAACGCCGAGCATCAGAAAAAAATTAATATTAATTTTTGAAAACAACGATTTTGAATTCCTATCGTGTTGTCACTCGAAGGACATCTTAAAGCACGTTCCCCGAAGTTTTCATTAAAAACTTTCAAAAACTGAAGCACTGAGCACGAGTTGAAGTGAAAAGCGGATAAAATCAAGTTTGTCAAAAAAGTCAGTTTTTTGGTTTTATTTCGAAAACTAAAAAACTTAGTCTAGTCTAGAACAAAAAAGATGTACGATAAAATTTCACGTCCAGATATATCCTTTAAAAATTTTAAATCCAAAATTTGTTTTGAAGCCTCCACGGGACTATGATTTCGCACCAGAAAATTCTATACGCCCTTATACGATCCGGCCCTTCAATTATTGTTCATTCGAAAATATTGAAAACATTTCTTATGCATAAAAGCATAAACATAAACATAATTTAAACATAATTTATTTAACAGAATTTGCAAAGAACTATAGCCGACTCTCATTCAAAGTTGATTGACCGGAAGCCTTTGGGAAAATATCCACGAAAACGTAAGTCAACGTACTCAAATTCGCATGCTCGTGTTAGACTGGGTGAGACGATGCAACAGCTCGCGCTCGAAGTAACACTGTCCTAGATTATTTGTCATATCTCAAAAACTTATCAACGGTCCACTCTAAAATGTTTCCGGGATAAATAAATACTGAATATTTTTCGCAAATTACAAATTTAAAGTATGAACTCTTATGAACTTATTCTGAAAAATACAGATTCTAATGAAAAATTGATTGTTACTTTTAAGCATTTCAAAAAAGTGATTTTCATTAGATTCTGAAAGTTTAAATAATGATAACTTGTGACTTTCACAAATCATATTGAAACGAAAAAATCCATGTCTTCTATTTTTGTGTTGAAATCTCTTTGTTCCGGAGTATAGTACAAAAAGAAGGCCATCATCAATATTGAATAAACCGATTTTTGTTACTAGAGTGCTGGTGAATTCGAAAGGTTTTTAACACGCTCTCAAAAAATCCAAACATAGTTTGTTCATTAGTCCATCGATTTATCTGTACCTCTGATACTCTATCTGTCTAGCTGTAGAGTGTAGACGCTCGTCAATCTCTCCCAATCCGCAAATGATCACATATGCAATTCCCAATAGTCCCAACACGCGGAATCACTAAAAGCATATTAGCTCAAGATCTCCTTGACTAACTTTGCATACGCATTTATAATTAAAACTCATTAGAAATGATGCAGAGGTTGTGGACGTAACATTCGGAATAATGAAATTGTTCTCTGAAATATATCCAAAGATGGGCAATTTAGTGATCAGCAGTCCATGACCAGTGACCGAAACGTATCAAAGGAATTATTGCTTCTTTTTAATTTTTGACCTTCATTTCCATGACTTGATTCGTTATAAAGATAATTGTTTAAACAATTTATTATCATTGCTAATAATATCTCCTTTGCCTAATGATAGAAACTTGCGGGTTTTCCTGAATTTTTGACACTTTGCCCAATTTCCACTTGAAGTGAGTTAGTATTTAATGTAATTTCCCAAAAATAATTGTTTAAACAAATTTTATTTGTTTATGGCTTTCTCGTCTCAGATTAATGCTAAAAATTTGCTGTTTTTTTCTAAACTCTCAAGCCTTTTGTTCACTTTCAACTTAGGGAGGTAATAATTAATGCGAGTTATCAAACTTGCTTATTTAAACAATTTATTATTGTTTGTAACCATTTTCTCTGAGAAAAGTGCTAGAAAGTTGTGGTTTTTTCTGAAATGTTTAACTTTGGACTAAATGAAATTTGAATGAAATTCAATTAGATTAAATTGGATTGAATTCAATTATTGGTTTGTTAAATTAGATTGTTTTTTATTTGAAATAAACATTTTTTCGGAAATATTAACCATTATATTTTTGATCAAAAATGAATATTTCTAGCTCGAAAATTAAGCTCTTAAGTTGGAAGCTGAACTACTTTCTCAAAAATTCAATTTTTGTATTGAATATCCATAATTTTAGTAGGAAATTGAAAATTCAAATTTTACTGATTGAATTCAGCTTTTTTGTTCTAAATAATTTTTTTATAACATTGGGTAGAGAACAAAAATAATTTACCCAAACCAATACAATACTATATTTAAAATATGATTATCTTTAATGTTTATTTATTATTTGTTCACCAATAACACGGTTAAGCAAAGTTAAACATTTCGGAAAGAACCGCAACTTTTTAGCGCTTATCTGAGAGGAGATAGCCATAAACAATAATATTTTGTTTACACAATTAGTTTTGTTATATCAAATTAAATAATAACTCACTTCAAGTGAAAAGGGGGTAAAAAGTTTAAAATTTCAGAAAAAACCTCAAGTTCCTATCATGAAGCAAAGGAAATATTATAAGCAATGATAATAAATTGTCCAAATAATAATTTTTTTAACATGCAATAATTATTGCTATAATCTAATTGAAAATTGATAAAAAATAAAAAATTTCTGGAAAAACCCTCAACTTTGTAGTATTAATCTAGAAGAAAATAGCAATAAACAATTACAATTTGTTCAAACATTTATTTTTGCTGAATTGAATTGAATAATACTTAATTTAAGTGGAAAGTGGACAACAAGTTGAAAATTTCAGAAAAAACCTCAACTTTGTAGCATTATTCTGAAGGAATATTTTTATAATTAATAAAAAAAATGGTTAAAACAAATAATTTTGTCCAACACTCGCGATCGAAATGCGACTTCGGAGGCTCGTCCCGAGTGGACGAAGTTGTCGATTTCTCGGTTCTTGACGTTACAGTGGTCGAAGTGGGTACTTTTCCCACTAGTGTTCGATGTGAGTGAGAGGAATGTGATTAGCGTGGTTGAAACGGTGAGGGCAGTCGATGCAGTAGATCCCTGCAGTGGTGACATCAGGTGTTAACGATGTTAACTGCTCT